>SPJY01012963.1:151367-240808 GCA_005191435.1 Raddia distichophylla
AGCCCTCGCACAAGTGTGCGAAGACGGCCATCTGCAGGAAAGAGTTAGGGTTGAGGTTCGCAACCTCTAGCCCGCTAATGTTCAGGAAGGCCTTTACGAAATCGCTTTCGGGAGACCTAAGCCCAAACATCGCGAACTGCTCGAAGTTGACGAACTCGTCCTCGAGCGGCTCCGGGATCTCCTCCTCCCCGGGCAGCCTCCAGCTGCCGGCGTCGATGTGTCCCTCCTCCTGCAAAGTCCTCAAGTCCTCCTCGGTCATGCTGGTGCCTGAGACCTTGGCCATAGCAATCCCTAGGTTTGGACGAGCAGCTTTGGAGATGGACTGTGGCTTTTTGGCGCTGAGTGCTGTTGAAAAAGGGCTTGGGAAAGAAAGACGCGTGAGAACGGAAGTGGTAATCCGCGGGCGACTTGGTGCTGTTTATAGCCTCAGCCGAGCGGCCCTGCAACTGTTCTTTGCCACAAAACGGCTAGTTTCTTACCGCAACGGCTAGGTAAAAACGGTTGCCCGTTCTGACTGCGCAGCGAAACTTACCGTTGAGATCTGCCAACGGCTATTTTTTCCAGTGTCTGCACTGAAGGTTGGGCGCTCTGCTCGGACAGATTTGCTTCCCTGTTCGACGCAACAGAGTTGCTCGGCGCTGATCGGGTTTGTTCGGTCCCGAGCAAGTCTTGCTCGGTAGAACCATAACCTGTTCGGTCGCTTGTTACGAGTCTTTGTAGCAGGATAATTACCCTCTTCGTGACTTAGAGTCTCAAGAGGAAGACCCCACTCTAGTGAGTCCTCCCATTTGAGTCTCGGGGGCTAGCTGTCGGGGATAAAATTACAGCCCATTGCCCTGGCCCACTCCCTGACGGCCCAGTCGAACAGCCTCCTAGGGCCTAGCTCCCTAGAGGGCTCTATCTGGCCCATATGCGTCTTGCCGAACGCTTCCTGGTTGGCACGGTGCGTAACGGCCAAGGATTCGTGTTTGAGTCCGACTCAAACAAGAGTTCTACGCGGCTATGTGAAGACCCGGACTTGATTTCTCGGATTGGAGCAGAAGTCGTGATCCCCAAGAATTGAAGTATACCTTATCTATCTCGGGATGTATTTGGCATGTGTATGAGTTCGTTACGTACTCGTAGTTAGCCAGGCCCGATTATCCCTCGGTAGGTCGGTTGTTCAACACTATATAAACTGATCCCCTACGGCGTGTAGAGGGGATCCACCGCTAAGTACCTTTGTGTTGTCGCATACTGCTTGCCAAGACTTGCTCCTCTCGTCGAGTTCCACCTTGTAATCCTCTTTGATATAAAGAAAGGCTGGACGTAGGGCTATTATCTCTTCGAGAGGCCTGAACCAGGATAAAAACTCGTGTCTCCCTGTTGCTCGTTGATTGCTGTTCGCACTGCTCGGTAGGTCTTCTATCTCCCTTTCTCAAGAACCTTTAGTGGACTTGGACCAATATCCCAATCGTCGACAGTTTTAGGCTCTGTTCTGCATAACTTATCTGACTTATTTGATACATCTGTTTATTTGCTTATTTTTATTTGAAATATAAATAGTTTAGTTTTCTAAATTTATCTTTTTTCTAACTTAAAGACGTGTCTAAATATTCTCTAGAAAACTCAAATAAAGGAGACCCAGCTCTCAAGGCCACCGTAAGACACTCACAAAATTAGGTGATAAGTTAAATAAGTAAATAAATCAAATAAGTTAAGTTAGGGAGAACATGCTCTTAAGGTGTGTTTGGTTTTGACTTTTGAGGTCTTGGATGGTCTCGTCCGACACCACATCATTTTTTGTTTGGTTGCCATTAGATGGATCCATCTGTTCTGGTTGTTTCCATCCATCCATAGTATATTAGAGTGGTCCGCACCATACAGTATCAAAACGTAAGTTGAGCTCGTCCAGTCCCACTACTCTGCTTCAGTGAACTTTTCCCCTCCGCTACGAGCATGAGTAGAGCCAGATCCCCCGGCGGCACGCCTCCTCGTCCCTTGGCGGCACGCCTCCTCCTCTTCTCCACCTCCTCTCCTGCCGGCACATCACGCCTTCTCCTCCCTCGGCAACCAGCGGCACACAGTGGGTGGGGGGACTCTGCGGCGTGGGGAACGTGGCAACGCCAGGAGGCATCTCCTTCCCGACGCCGTCTCCTCCTTCTCCACTGCCGCTGCCTGCACCCCTTCGGCCCTTCCTCTTCCACTGCGCTCGCTGCCTCCCCTTCTCCGACGCCGTCTTCCTTGGGAGTGTTGGTGAACATCTAGATGACCTTCTTGAAGGTGGCAGCATGACGGTGGGACCGGCGGTGGGGAAGCTGAGGTAGAGGGCGATGGCGAGGTGGAGAAGCAAAGGAGGGGAAAGAGAACAGGCGGTGAGACCAATTGGTCATGGGCGAAAAAAAAAACTCAACCAAACATTACTACATGGATGAATTCATGCATCATCAACCTATCCTATCCCTAACTATGTACTGGATGGTCCAGCGTGACCCACTCAAACACATCCTTAATGTGTTCTATAAAAACAACCCTACAGACCAACCATCGTAGGTCTTGTCTACAAAACTATTTTTAAAACTACTTTTAGATAATATGATATACTGTTAGAAATAGTAGCTGTCTCAACGCTCTTGCGCAGAAGTGGTCGACTCAATGCATGGGAATGCACTCGAATAGGAAACATTGGAAGCAATAGGATGCATTAAATGTGCCTGACTAAGAAACGTAGCACTGACTTATTTAAGGATATGCTGCTTGCTAGCGTGTTCTAGAAATGACGTGGTTTCGTTGGATTTTTCTTCTCGCGTTGGAATGGTGCCCTCAGCTGACTGTTTCTTGTGGGATTGGTGTTTGCCATGTACATTGGATGTTTCTGTAAAAGGTTATTCGTCTGCTCTCTGCCTAAACCTTCCATGTTCTTCTTACCTATGAGGTTTCCTAAATCCTGGTAGACAGTGTTTCGTCTGCGTGGATCCAGCTTGGTATACAAAGAGCAATGATAATTGTTGCTAAGAGTGGATGAAGAGTATCCACAGCCCCCCTATCAATTTACTCTATTTCATTATTAACTACTTTCTTTATACTTCAATTTAATTTTTCTTCACAATTTACGTTATACTCTAAAAGATTTCTTCCCTCATCGGCTATTCTATCAAGACTACAATGATTTGGAGTATCCGCTATGGATATCTTATGGAGGGATAAACATATACACTGTATGTCCATGATTGCAAAGCCTTTTTAGACGCGAACCGCTTTCAACGCTGGTGACAGTTTGCTCAATAACTTGATAATGACATGTATCGGGACGGTAATCCTTGCCTCTGGAGCATATGTTCTTTGGAGGATATGTATTAATACTTCTAACTTGCTGGCTCCACATGCCAGGGACAAAGAGTGCAGGATATCGATGCAGTTTTTATGACAAGTATATAGGGAACGAAAATAATCCAATACATAGATATGGTTTAAGTACCGCAGGATCACTCTGACAATTACCATGTTAAGAGAGAGTTTGCATAACCAGATGACTTGGCAGTTTTGAAGTTCTTCGTATGTCTGGCTGAAATTATAGGGTGGAGCTGCTGTAGAAGTCTGAACTGTTCCTTTTACCTGATAGAAGACCGGGTCGTTGATCTCTCGTTTATCTAGCCACCATTCTTCGTTGGGCGGTTTCTTTTGCTACTTGTTTAGCCGACATTTATTTCATCTAGATAGCCGGTCTTTGTCCACGAACTAGATTACGAAACACGTAACCCGAGAAGAAAGCTGTAAAATAAAGTGTGTAAAAATAGATTATCGGTTGAAGAGAATAAATTCTTAAGAGTATAATATATAGGTGAAAAAATTTTAAAGTGATGACTAGAATATGCGGTGAACAAGGTTATAAAACATGCATTTAAATTTCGAGAAATTTACCTTCATACCACTCAATTCACCCGTCTGACTCCGTATGTCATTACTTTTGTCGACCTTCACCCGAATGACACAATGCGTAAGAATTGGTTTTCTGTATGCCATTTTGACCATCTTTTATCCATTTTAGTCCTTTTCACCTTATTTTTTTTATACATTTTAGTGCTTTTTCCTTAACCCTTTAGTCCTGTATGTCGCCGCTCCACGATGCCGCCGCCCCATGACACACACGATGCCGCAGCGACAAAGCTGGAGAGGTCCACCGCGGCGGCTGTGTCGTTGGTCGCCGCCTCCGCCTTCGGCTTCATATGCCCGCTCGCTGGAGTAAGGGGGCCAGGGAAAGGAGGTAGCTTCGGCACCGTTGGCAACTCTGCCATGGGATGGTGCCACTTGACGACAGCGATGCAGGCTCGAAGGACGTCGTGGGCATACAGGACTAAAAGGTGAAGAGGAAAGTACTAAAATGGATTAAAAAAAAAGGTGAAAAGGAATAAAATGGATAAAAAAAAGAGGTGAAAAAGAATAAAATGGATAGAAGATGGTCGAAATAACATGCAAAAAAACAATTCACACGTCTGATATCATTTGGATGTAGGTTGACGAAATTAATGGCATATGGAGCAAGCATGTGAATTGAGTGTCGTGGGGTAAATTTCTCTTAAATTTCGGCCGGAGACGCTAACGTATATATATAGCACAGCGTGCAGCTCAGCGTGGACGGAAATGACGTCTAGTCCGCGGTCGTTCCTACGTGGAGTTCGTCGCAAAAGGTGACGTGCGGAGCGAGCAGCGTGCTTGTCCAAAAGCTGATGATACTCCCATTGTTGGCTAGTTCTGGACTTCTGCTATGGGCCTCACTCATGCAACCATGATATACCAGTACTGTCGAAAAGAAAGAAAGAAAGAAAGACGAGCCAGCATTGATAATTAAGCATGATATACACCAAGTGACAGGAGAAATATATATAAAAAAAACGAGTGAGCAATTGATCGCTTCACAGTTCACACTCGCATGATTTTGCATCGATACAAAACGTACAGGCAAACAGCTCTCATTGCTGTTGCACGTCGGCTAAACATCGCTAAGTTTGCAGGGCTACGACGAGCAAGTTTTTTTCTTCTTTCTTTTTGAGCGAATAAAACGAGCAAGAAACTAACAAGGCGATCGATGATTCATCGGCGATTGAGTGCACGGCGGCTGCACGCGGCGGAATCGTCGGGCGTGCTGCATGCAGCAAATGGGATGGACTCCAAATGGGTCAAACCAAACTTGCGACGCGGCTGCTGCGAAGAACACGTCATGCACAGAGCCTTGATCCTTCCGTGTCAGCACTTAACGCCCAGCGAAAGGACACACGCGTGACGCAACTGCCAACTACTTATTACTTATTTCAATCGCCCTAATCTACGCGGCGTCGAATGTAATGCGTGCAAAGAAAGGAATTATCATATTTTAGAAGCAATTTTTTGCTCGTTGCAAAAGAGGTAGAAAAAAAGTTAAAAAAGATATTCGAATCAGCTAAGATTACAGAGGGGTCGTTGGGACGTCATAATAAACGATCTATAAACGACCTTGATTGACTGGTGAATTACCCTCCTATGAACATACTATAACATATTACAGTAAGCATGCTCTAGATCCTTAAAAATTAGCTGCATGAGCATAAAATACTTTGGTTCATACAGAAACAAATCAAGCCAAAAAGAATAGGGCAAAACTTTGATTTTTTTTTTGCAAAAGTGATTTCGAGAATTTTTTCCGTCGCGACTCCGAGAGCTACGAGAAATGGCTCCAACAAATCAAAGCGGATCAAATTGCCAAAATAAAAATCTAAACATAATAATATACACAATGCTAAGAAAAAAAACCCTTTTTTAACACAAGATGCTAGTCAATTTGATCGTCGTTCAACAACCCAAAAGGTCCAAACTATAGAACCGATAAACTGACGAAGAAAAATAGGCAATATCCATCCATCATACGAAGCTAAATTAGGCTCTTAGGTTTACAGAACGACACAATTGAGAGAGAAAAAAAATAGTTACCGAAGCTGGTCGTGCCCAACTCAGCCCAAAGACATGCACCCGAAGAAAACGCGGTAAAAAAAAACAAAAATCTACCGTGCGCCGCGCCGCTGTTCCGCCCGCCAGCTCAGCGCCCGAAAACGTGCGCCCGCCGCAGCCGCCGAGCGAGTCAAAAACGCCCGCCCGTTCCCGTGGGCCCACCCCACCCGTGGCCCACGCGCAGCGACACCCCCGCGCCTTCCTCGTCGTCACCGGCCACGGCCACCTCTCGGGAGTCCTCGTCTCCTCCGCTCCGCCTCCGCGTCCCCATAAAACCCATCCAAAAAAATCCCCCAAATTCGCCAGTGCCGAGAGAGGCGAGCACACGCCCGCGTGAATCTAGCTCCCCCCAAATCCCAATCCGAGGGAATCGAGAGGGAAATGGAGCTCTTCGCGCGCGCCAAGGCGGTGCGGCTGAAGAGCCACCACGACAAGTTCCTCTACGCCGACGACGATGAGCTGCACGTCACGCAGGACCGCGACGGCGCGTCGCCGAACGCGCGGTGGGCGGTGGAGGCTGTGCCGCACGCGCCGGGCGTCGTGCGCCTCCGCAGCCGCCACGGCCGCTACCTGTCCGCGTCCAACGAGCCCTTCCTGCTCGGCATGACGGGCCGCAAGGTGCTGCAGGTCGCGCCGCCGCCCGACGGCGCCCGCCCGGACTCGTCGGCGGAGTGGGAGCCCGTGCGCGACGGCTTCCAGGCGCGCCTCAAGACGCGCTACGGCAACTATCTCCGCGCCAACGGCGGCCTCCCGCCGTGGCGGAACACGGTCACCCACGACGTGCCGCACCGCACCGCCACGCAGGACTGGGTGCTCTGGGACGTCGAGATCGTCCAGGTGCTCACGCCCGGCCCGGAGCACGCCGTCTCCGCGCCCGCCGCGGTGTCCACGCCCGCGTCGCCACCCGCGCCCGAGCTGAGGCTGCCGCCGCACGGCGCGCACCACCGGCCCACCAAGTCGTACACCGCGCCGGCTCCCCCGCCGCCGCCGGAGTACACGCCGCCGCCGGATCCCAGGCTCTCCAAGCTCGAGGTTTGTGCGCGAATTGCTAGCTTCCCTTTTCGTGCGTCTGATTGTGAACTGATTCACACATTTAGGATTGCTTGCGACGCGGCGACGGCGTATTGACAAAGCCATTGACTTTGCGATGCTTGTGCTTTGCTTGTCAAATTGAGTAGGCTAATTAGGTGTTTCGCTTCTTTGTCTGAAAAAAAGGAAGTTAGAGGTTTTGCAAATGGAAATGCATGTAGGAATCCTTTCGACCTATCTATTGTTTCGAATTACAATCAATTTTCGGGTAAATAGACTTTTCCCAATGCATTCCGGATGATTCCTATAGCTCCATGGCTTCACAATTCTGGCATTAGTTGCTTCAGCCACATGCTTTGCTTATATTGTTCAACTGTTCACTATGTCCATTTCTTTGATTGGTGAGTGCTAGTCTTCATATTTGTTGAATTTTTTAAGGCTAACATGTAATGTTCTTAGAATTCTTCGAGACCATTGTTGCATTTTCTAGTAATCCGTCATTATCTTATGGCATCATCCAATTCCATTGCAAGTTCCCAACTGTTGTTTTGATTGTAAGCAATCTGTATAGCCAAACCCACTGTTGTGCTTACTGCATTGTGCTGTTTTTTTTTTTTTTGGTGCTGACAAATTCTCATGTGTCCATTCTGTATAATTGGCTTAAACCATACAGCATTACTGTGTTGTTGGAAAAAACCTGATTTTTTTTTCTCTTATGTTGAAAACATTCTATGTTGCATCTACCTTCTTTCGTGCTTTTGTCATTAGTTCTAAATCTTTAATTCTTTATGATGATCCAGAAAAAAAAGATTAACAAAGGTTTTCTTGTATTGTCAGTCCTCCAATTCTTTCTCCGCCCCACTGCACAAGGTGGAAGGTCGTGCAATCCATTACCATATTGCAGATGATAATGGCAATGTGGATGATGATGCTGAGAGTCATTCCTTCACATTTAACGGCTCAAGCTTGGAGGAGCTAACCCACAAGTTACAGGAGGAGACAGGGCTTGATGACATAATCATCTGCACACGCAGCCCTATCAATGGGAAGCTCACTCCTCTCCGACTGCAGCTGCCACCAAACAATGCAGCAATGCACATTGTGATTGTCCGAGAGTCTTCGAAAGGTGAGATTATCTTTCTTTATTCTTTCGTCGTTCCTAGTTTTTACTTCTGATAAAATTGGCTATTGTTTTAAATAGGTCTACGTCCTTGTCTATTAGTCTTGATTTAATGATTTGAGACATTGGGATGGCTGGTATGATTTAGGTCTTGCAGAGCCTCATTTAAGTAATAGTTAAAGAAGCACTATAGCATGTTGCGTTGTTTTACTGGGAATCTAGAGCTGAGGACCAATGCCTTCCATGGGAATCTAGTCCTGAATCACTTTAGCTTGGATTGAGAGTTTGAGACATCCATTTAGTACTAGAGTTTATCATTTCAACAATCAACATCCCCAGTAATGGCACCTGTACTTTAATGGCCTGATGCCTTTTTTTAATGAGAAATGTAAGTATATAACATTGATATTAGCCACTATTTTTGGATTTGAACCAGCTTTAGTGCTTGACATCAGATGGTGATCATCCACACAACCAAATTAATCCTTTTTAATGAAGTTATATAAGATATTCTTTCTCTATGTATTGTATCTCTGCATCTATTTGTCTCAAACAGTGCATATTTAGTTTCTGCACAGAAGTCAGTCTATCTGTCCGGTTTAGAAAGAAGAAATAGGCAGGAATGCCTTCAGCTCTTCATGAACTACACATCAATTCAGTTTATTTTTAAAGGCTGAAGCCAATTGAATATGAAGTACTTCCATATACCCACGGCATGTATCCTGGAGTATGTCTGAGATATTTTTCAAGAAAATAAAAGGATTGAGGAATCTTCTAATACATACCTAACATTTGGTGCCGTGTCACGAATAGCATGCCAAGACTCAGCATTACCATGCATAATTCATGCTAGATCAGGTTTGCGTCTGTAACACCCTCTCCTTTTGCTTGGCTGTACTGAAGAGGGAATCATTCTGTTAGCACCTAACAGAATACAAACATATGATGTCTAAACACAATGCCTTAGCTCAAAGAAAAAAAAAATCTCTTAGCTAAACACAATTTACCATGTTGCGGCTGATCAGCTGTATTTGCCCTGAACCATGAACTAATCATAACAACTACATTCTTTTGCCACGTTATGTCTAGCATGGTCCATGTGTGTACTGAATTTTTTGGTTTTAATGAAACAACTACATCCTGTCGTGCATATAGGAATAAGGTGTGTTATTCTTATCTTACTTGTGGTTCTCGACCACCACGTTGCGATGTGGACCTTCTGATCTTCAGACCTAATGATCTTTCTGTTATGAATTTCAGTGATGAAAACATTTCCATGGCCGTATGGTTCATAATCATTGAAGAGCAGGCGCTGACTTGGGCGAGCGATGGATTTTTAGATCTGGTCCATGCATTCATCTATCTGTACCAGCTCAGCTGTGTCTTGTGCCTCGAGGGATGAGGGATCTCATTCGTATGTGTATATGGCGCTAGCTTAAATTAAATTAGAGGTAATTGATCTTGAGAACACTAGAGAGATATTTAGACTCGAGACCTTGAAGTTTCTATATCTTGATTTATTAATTCTTGAAAATATATATCGGAAGGTTGATGGCTTGATGCTACGCGGTGGATGTCCTATTCCCGAACACTCAGAATACTCCTATCTGACTTAGACTTTTGGGGCGATGATTGGTCCTGAAATATTTTTCTTAAAGACCTGTCCTGAGCAACGCCATAATTTAAGCTACGGATGGACTAGGGGAACGTCCGATCAAAAAAATTAATAATCCGACATTGTTACGGTTAGTTTTAAAATATTATAGTGTTTTGATCGAAATGTTGTGGTGCTTTTGAACTAAAATATTGCGTCAAATTGAACAGTGTTACAGTAAGTTAACTTAAAGAAAATGTTATAGCGGGCAGAAGTGAATGTTACAACAAACAAACCTAAATGTTTCAATTGGTAGAACCAAATGTTGCAACGAGCAAACCCAAAATTAGTTAATAGAATTAAATGTTATAGTAGGCAACCTCAAATGTTTTAGTGAGCAAAACCATATATTGCAACCGGTAAATCCAGAACCAAAATGTTGCAATAGATAAACTCAAATGTTTCAATGGGATGTTGCAACTAGACATTCAAATGTTTCAGTGGGTAGAACCGAATGTTGCAACAGAAACACTCAAACGTTTTAGCATCAGAACCCAATGTTTTATCACAGAAAAATCCATATTTCAAATGTACCAAGAACATGTTTCGATTCAAAATGCCCTTCTTCAACATCTAGCCTCTTTCCCATCTACTCCCAAATCATCATCTCATCCAAATCTTGACCATCTCCTTTCAAATCCGATCATCTCATCCAAATCCCAGCCATCTCCTTCTCTA
Source organism: Raddia distichophylla (assembly GCA_005191435.1). Taxonomy (NCBI): domain Eukaryota; kingdom Viridiplantae; phylum Streptophyta; class Magnoliopsida; order Poales; family Poaceae; genus Raddia; species Raddia distichophylla. The sequence goes on from SPJY01012963.1 coordinate 161,810, forward strand.
AATCAGGCACGAGAAAAAAGAGACGCGGGAGGAGATCCACCAAATCCAGATGGCTATAGTAGGGAGATGTTTTATAAATTGGGTGTACTAGATATCATGTGAGGCACGAGTAATGGCTTACGGTATCTAGTAGCAGTCATACGTGAGCTCCCTATTTCCAATGTCGGATTTGAATTTGAGTAACATATATGCTTGCGGTAATAGAGTTGAGAGATGGAGAAAAGAAGCTTTGCAACGGGGCATCATCATCGATGTTTCAAATTTGGTTAAAATTAAGTAAAATCACAATGAGTGGAAGAGAGGAGCCGACAATATGAAAAGGATGACAAAAAAAGCAGAGTGAATGGAGTAGTAGTGGAGAATGAACAGGAAGAGAGGAGAGAAGCATCAACAATGGAGGAGGGAGGAAGATGGACTATGGAGAAGAAACATGAGAGAGGAGGCAAACATATGTGGATAAGGACCAAGTGGCCGAGAACAGGTGCCGCGAGCAAGCAACCTTGTGTCATCTGATGCACCCACTTGAGAAAACGGAGTAGCATTTCTATCGAGGAGAATAGTGCTAGCATGCGCCATTGACGAGTGGAGAGTTTAGGCCATCCCGATGCCCAATTCAAAAAACTTACGCCTAATCGATCAATTGGGATTATCGACAGTTATGACACTGGCTATTGGAAACGCGCCTATCAGTGGCAATTACAGCAGTGTCGTAACCGTCGAGAAGTTCGATTGGGTTGCCTAGAACGGAGGGCTAGCTACATGGTCGTTAGCGCAGAGTTTGGATGGGTAAAAATGGACAAGTTTCTGAAAAAGGGCACATTTGGCATTTAGCACAGCCAATGGGTGTGATTGCACAAGCTCTCAAAGATTTGCCGTCCTCGTATTTTAGTTGCCCAAAGATGATTTGCTGAAGTTAACAACACGCATGGCAACGTTACCACACGCTAAAGATAGATAAAAAAACACCTATACTACTCCAATTGCCGTATCGAAGATCATCTTCTACTGATCGGCATCACAAGATCAACAAATTAAATAATCTGAATTGTCCCACTACAAGCCCAAATCCTCCCGAATATCGATCCAACTTGAGCAAAAATAATAAAATAAATAAACAAAAACCACACATGTATGGATGTGTTCCAAAAACGAAGCCTGCAGCGCTGCCACTAGCATGGCATGATCGTAGAATAGATCATCTGGCTCTTGCTTTGCAACTGTGAGTCTGTGAGATGGATAACTGAAGCGCGTGCCGTCTCCTCCTTTCTCTTTGCCCTTTTCTTTTTTCCTCCTCTTTTCCGCGCATCCAAAGAACATCAGGTGTAGAAGCAAGCTGTGGACACAGTTCGAAAGCACGTACGTCGAGATTCATGAACAGCTGCTATGGCTTTCTTTCTTTCTTTCTTTTTTCCCTTTTCTTTTGGTGAGTTTTTATAAGCTGCCACAACTTTGAAACACCAAAGTTCTTTGCCGTGCATGATGGCCGGTAGAAACCTTCGAATCTTTTGCTTCGAGGAATCGAGGACATCCCCTCTGGAGCACCATTCGCACTTCCAACGACCTAGAGCCAGAGGTTGCTTCCAGCACAGACTGTTTGAGCCTCGGACCAGTGGGGGCATATGCATCCCCCATGGAGACCTAAAATTAGATCAACATAGTGTTGTACTTACTCCATCCTTTTTAGTTTATCACTGTTAACTTTTAGACATATCCTTTAATCATTCATTTTAATCAAATATTTAGTGTAAATATGCAAAAAAAATTATAAGTAAGGCTTAAAATACCATTAATGATAAAAGCAAAACACAACAACATAAATAATTCTTAAATATTTTTTTGAATGAGATGAACGGTCCAAACGTATGTCTAAAAGTCAACGGCAACAAATAAAAAAGACGGAGTGAGTAGAAAAAAATAAGAAATGTAAATATATATTAATAGTGGTAGGCTGATCTAACTTAGGTTTGGGCTGAATAATGCTAAATTCACTTTATGTTAGGGTACCATTGGACTTGCCTTAACTTAGGTCGATCTAGTACTGTAGCAAATAAAATAGAAGGGATAAAAATGTAGATGAATAATGGTTGAATAGTGATGTATCGGCCTAAGTTAGGCTTGATTTGGTCATGACTTTTAGGGGGGATGCCTTCAAGGATTTCACATTAGTATGGTCCCGCTTAAGTTATAATTTATGCTATTTTTTTCAATCATAATGGTAGGGTCCATCTTAAAAGCTGCTACAACCTCCAAACACCCTAGAAAGCTATGCTAAATGAGCATTACCAATAACCCCTCTATATTTTCTCTTTAAAACACTATTGATGTTCCCTCTATCCACCCCTATAAAATTTCTTCACAATTTACATTACACTAGAAAATATTCCTTTCCTCTAACAACCCCTCTATATCCTCTACAGTATTATGGAGGACCTGCTGGAGATGCTCAGAAGTTAGAGATGGTGAGCGGAGCACCACTCGGTCAGCCTTGCTATCCCCACCCCATTAAGCTTATTAGCAAGAAAAGAGATGTTGTTCAAATTTGGTGGGCCTCTATCATGATATCCCCTCGCCCAGTCCATGCAGAAGCAATGCCCTATCTCTCCCACGCCCATCGAGAAAGTGGAATAATATTCAACAATGATGTCCCAAGACGGAGAGATCTCGATATTAGGTTGAGTGACACTGTACGCCCTCTGGCATGCAGATATGTGAGTATGTGTTGTCGACCTCCTTCCCACAACCCACATCTCTTCTCCTCCCTTCATGCCTCTCTTCCTTTGTCGCTGTCTCTAACTATGTATCGACCAACGCTACCAGCACCACCATTGCGATGGCATTTGCATCCCCCATCCGGCCCCTATCTCCTCATTGGCTAGAAACACCCCCAACCACCAAGGTTAGGACACTTCGTCTCCTCGTTGGTCGACACCATTGCATCTATTTTGGCTAGGACACAGTTTCACCGCTACGCCCAATGCCATGGTGCCAACACCGTTGCCATTGCTCTGCATCCTACGCCACCACTAGCCAAAATTCCTTCACCTCCAATGTTCAACCTTGACTCTATCTTTGTCATCATCCCCGCCACCACAAACTATGTCTCCACTCATGTCACCGATGAGGTTGACTTCACCGCCCAATCTAATCCCAGACACACTCCATGACTATCTCTAGGATGTGTACTAGATCTACCATTCAGCTTCCCTCTACATGCATCATGAGGTTATCCTCGATGATGGCTGCAACTACCGCTACTACTATATGAATGAGTTTGACTTGGACAAAGCCACAAAGAGGTGAGGCAAGAAAAACTAGGCAGGCCATGCTCTCTCAGTAATTTAGATTATTATGCAGCTAAAAAAAAAATATAACCTTAAGTCTTTAATAGTAGTTGTTCAACACCGGTGTCTTTAGTAAGGAGGTCGTCTAGACCCCCTTCACTATAGATTCTTGACGAATTAGTCGCTCAGACATTGCTAAACTTGTCGACCTCTAGTAGTAGTCATGGATCCAAAGTATTAATTATATGAAGCTTCCCACTCCCACTTGGAATGACAAAAAATATTATTCATGTTTAATTGCCCACAAATTCATGTTTAACCGTGTTTCGATGGCAGCTAACAACTAACAATATAATATTCGATAAACAAGATAGAGAGAGATTTAGATGGATTGCAGGAGAGGGTCAGATAATAAAGCACCAAAAAACTTGAAGAACTAGCTATGTGCCTATGTGGGAGTTTTTTAAAATAGCTTTCTATACCGACAAGAGAAGCACACAACCAAAATATAAATATTTATTACAATGAATGAAAGACTAAAAACCAAGTCGATATGACAAACAGATTGTCACCTCAAGACAGCAATAAAAAATAAAATTTCGAAACACTTCTGTTTCAAAATAGCCAAACAATTAATTGTGACATCTTGATGGTCGTAACTTTGTGCATCATCACATAAAAGGTGGTCATTTACCTTATATCATTCCTCTACGGTTTCATAAGAAAAATTTAAGCCCTTTTTGATTCATGGTTTTGTTTGGTTGTGCCAAACTTTGTTTTTTTTACAGACTATTAAGTGTAATATTTTTGTAATATATTTTTAGTCTTTGTTAGAGTTTCTTAGACATAAAACAAAATATATCTATACAAAAATCGACCTTGCGCAAAAATTTCCACTATCGCGAAACGTTTTTTGTCCATAAATGCAAATGTGGAAAAACAGTAGAAAGAAAGTGGAATTGTTTGCATCCGCACGTTTTGGCTAATTGCAGGCGCCTGCAAAATAGCAATTGCATTTTTTTAAACCCTCAACTTTTGGCCAAACCAAATAAAACCAAACCGTGAATAAAGGAGTGTCTCAAAGACCTAAATTCCAAGGCACCTTAGATCACTTAAAAGGATAAAGAGAAAAATATGGCAAACAATCAAATAAACTAGTATTTTGCACAACCCAAAATTGACAAGTTGAAATCAAATTCAATACCCTAAAATCCACCGCTAAGCCGTCTATCAAATCAACAAACATGAAAGACTATATATAACTCTGAAATTAAAGTCAAACAATGACCCCACTCTCGAGTTCACCACATAAAAACTTTCAAAGTTTATAGATAGGTCACATAAGTAAATACGTTAAATAAAATAAGGAACAGATAACTGAATCTTAGCTACACGAAAGATATATCAGAATTCAAAAACGTTAAAGATGGTCGTAGTCGTGGAAGACCTGAACCACGACAGGAATCTGTAGCAGTGTCGGCGGCTAAAGCCCCCGACACAGGTCAAAATACCGCCGACATTCACCTTCGGTGGCTACAAAAGTTCATCGACCCTGCTTGGCCGACACAGCTGCATTTTATCGACGGCCCCGCCGACAAAACTGAAACCTAGGCAGGGCTCCCGTGCGGTTGGTCTATGTCGGCGGCTTTCGTAGCCGCTGACATAGCCTTTGGCAAACGGCCCGATCCTATCACGACGCTCTGACTTGTGGGATCCATGTCACGAGCGAGAAGGCGACACGTGTCCAAAGCTATATCGGCAGCCAACTGAAAGGCCGCTGACACAGCTCCTTCCTCGTGAGCTCCCAGGCCCCTCTGGCACAGAGCTATGTCGGCGGCATTTAGTTCGGCCGCCTACATAGCCAAGGTCTGTGTCGACGGCCCTAATATCGGGGACTTTGGTTTGGCCACCGACATAGACTAATGGGCGGGCTCCAAATTTGAATCTTCATCCTGGGGGCGGAAGGGGGCTGATCCTTTGTCGGCAAACTCGATTGGGCCGCCGACATTACTCTCACTGTTTCGGCGGTTGCGGTTGTGCCGCCGAAATTGATTGGTCGGCGGCTTCCTGGCCGCCGACACTGAGTTTTCTGAACGCGGGGGCCGTCCGATGCCCGTCGGACGCGCCTCCCATCCGACGCCCCGCGCTAGCCGTTGGATCTTTATCCAACGGCCAGCGTTAGATCTTGAGACAAACTTTGTTATTTTTGTTTCGCCATGTAAAAAAATTTAAAAAATCAATAAAAATTATAAATATTCTCTAATCAATGTCAGGTCCCACACATATTTTTTTCAAATCGATATGGCCAATATTCATTTTTATAAATGTTTTTTAAAGGATAATCTAGATGTATGAATGTTGTATATCAATCTAAAAAATATATGTGGGAATATACATGCATTAGAGAATATTTATGATTTTTATTGATTTTTTTAAATTTTTTACATGGCGAAACAAAAATAACAAAAATTATCTCAAGATCTAATGCTCCAACGGCCAGCGCTGGCGTCGGACTGGGCTGGCTCCAACGGGCTTAGGACGTCCCCTGGCTCCGAGTTTTCTGTCCACCCACGTAGAGTTCCTTTCCTGTAGTGAACCCTCTGCAAATGCAGCACCGGTGCGGCCGGTCCTGGTCAGGAAAACCCGGCACGAAAAGCCATAAACAAATCATTTATGGAGCTGGTTGTTTGGTGAGCCGTGGCCGGCCTTGTTGGGCGTCCGCTGCTCCTGCTCCTCCCTCTCTTTTAAATCCTCTCCAGCCTCCCCGATACACAAGTACGACTTCGCCTTCGCCTTCGCCTTCGCCTGTGAGGCCGTGACCACCATCCCAAACAGCTAATCACCCCCTCTCAGCTGATCTAATCAAACCCTCAAACCCAATGCGGCCACTAACCGCGTCGCCGAGCGAATAATGTGACACTAATTATAGCTTTTATGCTCGTGTCGACGTCAGTGAGCATGAGGGCATTAAAAACAGCGGGAATGGAGCAACGCCTCCTCCCCTTTTGCCTATTGCGCGAACCACTAGGCTGGAACTGGACGACCCCATTGTCTCGCCTCCGCCAAGTTGAGTTGACCCTCGCACATCTCGTCTTAACCTTTTCCGTTAAGCGTCCATATCATCAGATTCAGGGAGATGGATATCCACCGCTCCCAATCCCTCGGTTCCATGCCTAAAAAGGAATAAAGAAAAGGTTATACGGTAAAAATGAAAATATCTACAAAATTGGTACGGATCGAATGTAGTATGATGGTTGAAAACCATATTCCCCTCTTCTTTCTCTTATACGGTGCATTCTTATCTCCTTACCCTTCTCCCTCCACCGCTACACCATCAACGTAGTCACCACTCCTTCTCAAATGCATCTCCGCCCTCGTCTCTCTTCCATGCGCCTCAGCTCCCACGCTTGCTCATCGGCAGCTCGGCAACATTGTGGCCCCTTCCTCTCCTCTCTCTCTGTCTCTCTCTCTCTCTCTCTTCCTATTAGTCCTCATCGAACTAAACAACATGCGCCCAACACTCTCCCCTCCCTTTCCACGCTATTCCCAACAGCTGATGTGGGATTAAGGCTGCTGCTCCAACCACCATGCCCACACTGACTTTGATATAATGACAACTACTCTAACCAACATCCTATCAGCGACAACTCCACCACCATCCCTCCATGGCCAAGTCATCGCCTCATGCTCCTATGCCTTTGTCAACAAGCCGGCTCCCACTGCTTCAAGGATGGCATCTCCACCTTCGTGCCCCTCCTCTGCAGTCTGCACCCGCACACCCTATCATCATAGAAGCCATAGCACTTGCAACCACCATTGCATCCTAAACCGACAGGATAGTTTAATGTGCATCAACAGTGAAGAATAATCAAATGTCTTAATGAAATAAAAAGGGTGAAATTTCTTGTCGGACATCCAGTACGAAATTGAAACATCATCAAATTACTAATGAAACATTTTTTGTTAACGTGAAACTTATGTTTCGAACGTTTATAAAACATGTTTCAACAAGTTATTTGAAGATGTTTCAATTCTTATAGGGTAAGGCACAATATAGATAGGAAAGAGAGAAATGAAAGAAAAGAAGGTAGAAATGAATTGAGAGAGTCCGACGATTTCACTCGCTGTAACGGAAGGACTAGTGATAACCTCGAAAGTATTGTTTACTGGCATTAGCCAACTTTCGGTTTAGCTCTAGGAGAAAATGTTTCGCAAATAAAATACTTCGCAAGAGCAAGCATGTTGTTTTGATATTCTTTACGGGTTTTTTACATGAGCAAACAAAGTATTTTACAAACACAACACAAAATGTTTCATAAATACAAATAAAATGGTTCTTACATTTATTAATGATGTTTATGATGCACATGTTAATATGTTAGAGCAAATCAACGATACAACGTACTCGTCTAGCTCCTTTAAAATAGAGTACATGGCCACCTCGTGCACGTCTGTCACTATGTCGTTGCTACCCATAAGCTCGTCATCACCATGAAGCGTTTGTCATAGTGAGGTCTAACTATGGGGGAGTTTGTAATAGCCGAGTCCAAGGTCATTGACGTCGTGAATGATGAGTTGTCGCATGATCCGACCATGATGGAGCTCGTCAACACCTAATTCGTGCATTGTTAAATCCCCACCTTCCACATTAAAGTGATCCCACTGTTGTCGGAGCGACCTTGCCAACAATGAGAAAACGAGAGGAAAAACAGGGTGTGGGGTGTGGGGGTGGGTCAGCGGACGACATTCCTGGGGTATTGCTAGATGAGAGATGATAGGAGGGGGTGTTGTTTGTTGAAGAGAGGGGGGTGTCGTCGCTCGACAATTGAAGGATAAAGAGGAGTGACATGTGGCAGTGAAGCTAGTCAAAGGTCGGAGAGATGTCAAATGGCATTTAAGTTTGCATGATAAATAAGGAAATTAATCAAATTTGCATTGAACGTCATGCGTGATCCGAATATCATTCCCATGGGCCCAGAGGCCATGTGATGATGTGAAAGTGAGCTGCACAAGTCGTAGCACTGTGCGGTGGCTTCTTGCCATCCCTTCTCCGGCTCCCCTCCCACCCTCGTGCCTCCCACTCTCTACGGGACTGGATCACACGCAGGGGTCCAAATGCTCCCGCATCTCCACCTCCACCTCCTCCTCCTCCTCGCCGCCGCCGCCGCCCTCCCGCCGCCGGCCGCGTCACGCCACAACCGCCACGTGTCCCCTCCGCCGCCCCCTCCCCACCAGTCCAGCGGAGGCAGCAGCGTGCTCACCACCGCGCTCATCGCCGCCGCGTCGCTCCTCGTGCTGCTCCTGCTCTACCTCTGCGTCGCCATCGCCGTCCGCCGCTACCGCCCGCGCGGGCCGGAGGGGCCTCCCCCGCTGCCGTCCTCCGCGGTCTCCCGCGCCGCGGCCTTCCTCCGCCGCCACGGCCTCCACCACCACCGCCCCGCCTTCACCTACGAGCAGCTCCGCGCGGCCACCGCCGGATTCGACTCCCACCGCAAGCTCGGCGACGGCGGGTTCGGGTCGGTCTTCCTCGCCTACCTGCCGCCCGGCGGCCGCCCCGCCGCCGTCAAGCGCCTCCACGTCCCACCCTCCCCGTCGCCGTCCTTCCCCTCCGCCTCCGCGACCATCACCAAGTCTTTCTGCAACGAGGTGCTCATCCTCTCCGCGCTCCGCCACCCGCACCTCGTCCGCCTCCACGGCTTCTGCGCCGACCCCCGCGCCCTCCTCCTCGTCTACGACTTCGTTCCCAACGGCACCCTTTCTCATCACCTCCACCGCCGATGCGGCTCCGCCGCCACCGCGCCGCCGCCGTCGCCGCTCTCATGGCGGAACCGCCTCGCCATGGCGGCCCAGATCGCATCCGCGCTTGAGTACCTCCACTTCGGGGTCAAGCCCGCCGTCGTGCACCGCGACGTCACCTCGTCGAACATCTTCGTGGAGGCCGACATGCGCGCCCGCCTCGGCGATTTCGGCCTCTCGCGCCTCCTGTCGCCGCCCGACGCGTGCTCTACGGCGGCCGGGCGCGAGCTCGTGTGCTGCACCGCGCCGCAGGGGACGCCCGGCTACCTCGACCCCGACTACCACCGATCCTTCCAGCTCACGGAGAAGAGCGACGTGTACAGCTTCGGCGTGGTGGTGCTGGAGCTCGTGACGGGGCTGCGGCCGGTGGACGTGGGCAGGGAGCGGAGGGACGTGACGCTGGCGGACTGGGTGGTGGCCAAGATCCAGGTCGGCGAGCTCCGGGAGGTGGTCGACCCGCCGGTGCTCGGCGAGGGCGCGGGCATCACGCCCAGCGTCGAGGCAGTCGCCGAGCTGGCGTTCCGGTGCGTGGCGCCGGACAAGGACGACCGGCCGGACGCCAGGGAGGTGCTCGCCGAACTGAAGCGGATCCAAGGGATGCTTCCTCCTCCTGAGGTCTCTGGCGGCCGCAAGGGTTCTTGATTTGGGAACTGGATTGCTCAGGGACGACTCAGGGAGGCCTTTGCATCAGAATCACATTGTTCGTGGCTGTGATTCCAACGCCGACCTCTGGATTCAACTTCTTGGCGCTGGCAGTTGACGAAGTGCGTAAATGGCGGATGGATTGTTCATCGCACCTGCACGGTGAACAGCCGTCGTTTTTTCTCGCGGGAAATGTTGCAATCCAAGCCCCAGGTACATGAAGATTATATATATACGGAGTATACACTGAGCTCGCCATCGCGTCCCGTATCTCTGGTGGCTGTGCGCTCTGAACCTGTATGAGCGATATGGTCTCAGCCTTCTGCTATGGCACACGGAGTTCTCTCCAAAATAGCTATTGTGTATTTGTGGGCCATCAATCAAATCGAGGTTAATCTCTTGTCAGTAATTCGTGTCATCTTCGCGTTGATGCTTGCTGTTTGCTACTTATGTGGTTGCTCGATGCACCCGTGTTTACTTCGATCGTTGCTCGGATGCTTGGACTGCTGCTAAGGCCTTGTTCTTTTCAGCGTATGGTGCCGTTGCGTATTACTGTAGCAAATTTTGTTATTTTTATATAGTCTTTATGTTGTGATAATTTGTAACGATTTTTTCGTGGCTTTTAGTAGTCCTTCTAAAGATCCTAAAACTATTTTTTGATTAATTTTTAATAATTTTTAGACCTCTTTTTGAGAGCTCTTAAATTTGCTACAGTATTACGCAAACGCAACGATACGCTGAAAAGAACAAGGCCTAAGTCCTAGCAATTTGGGTGCGACGGAGCTGAATAAGTTAGGTGGTCGAGATAAAATGGGTTCAATGAGCAAGGTGTCCCGCGAGCATTTACGCTGCTATATTCCGTATTTTACAGGACTTCTTTTCTTATCTCAGTGTTCCATATGACCCTTATGGCCTTATCTAATCTTGTATTCGATAGACTCTTTTTGAATTGTTTCTATTTTATTACTATATAATCTTGTATTATTGTTTCTATTTTATTACTATAGTAGATATAAACTATTTTTTTTAATCTAAATCGTTATAATTTAGACCCACGATAATACACGGTGTGGATCTTCTTTGTTCTCTGTAATTATGAGATAATCTAGCATTATCAAATTAATACGGTGGCTCTGTTTAACTCTGCGTTGCTTTTATATATATAATACTTTTATGTAATTTTATTGTACTCTTTTTATTAATCTAACATGAACTCTTATGTTTATTTTTATTTTGAATTTATATAATTTTCATTTGTATTTGTAGTTGACCGAACTCTTTCTATTAATCATGGACTCTTTTTTCTATTCTTTTATTTTGAATTTATGCTTTTCTATTTGTAAAAGCGGCGGATATGATCTTTTCTATTAATCCGACATGACACTTATTTATATCACATCAGCCGTTCGAACATTTTGAATGTTCGTTGAAACATGATATTGATCTGCTAGATCATGATAAAAAATATTAAAACATGCCAAATGAACTGATGAAACACAACAAAAAGAATATTGAAACATGCCAAATAAACTGATTAAACACAACAAAAAGAATGTTGAAACATGTCGAATAAACTGATAGAACATGCTGAAAAAGGAATGGAACATCATGTTCCACGGTAATTTATCCACCCAATACAAAGCTAGATGTTTCACAAGAACAAAAACAATGTTTCATCAAACAAATTCGAATGTTCTATACATACAAGTGTAATGTTCCAATGGATAAAAATCATAGCACATCTCCTCTTCATCTTTTTCTTTCTCAAATCCAGCGAGCTCCTGACGTACTCGTTAGATCTAACCACCTAACTTGTAGGGTGAAGGATGCGCGGGGAGAGAGAGAGAGAGAGAGAGAGAGAGAGAAAGAGAGAGAGGACGTGGTGGTGGCGGTTTTGGGGAGCTAACGACAACATTGGGGAGACAGCGAGGCGACGATGACATCGCAATAGCAACAAGATGATCGAGGGAGAGATAGAGAGAATGAGAGACATAAAAGGAGTAGTTCAGGGAGTCGAGTGTTTTACAGTGTTGTATACTTGTGTTGGGGACCTGGAGGCACGCAGGGCACAACTTCCGATTCCATCGGATGATCGATGCTCCGCATTCTCGTTATATATACACAAAGGCTAAGAGCATCTCTAATGGTGTAGATAGTTGCTAGCTATAAACAAGTGTAATGTTCCAATGGATAAAAATCGTAGCACATTTCATCTTCATCTTTTTCTTTCTTAAATCCAGCGAGCTCCTGACGTACTCGTCAGATCTAACCACCTAACTTGTAGGGTGGAGGATGCATAGAGAGAGAGAGAGAAAGAGAGAGAGAGAGAGAGACAGAGAGGGAGAGAGAGAAGAGGAGGAGGAGGGCACATCTCCAATGGTGTAGATAGTTGCTAGCTATAAACAAGTGTCATGTCATTTATAGGTGGCATATAGCCCATCTCTTTAATAGACTAGCTATAACATTGTGTATAAGATTAAATATGGGTCCACGTGCAATATATATTGCGTACATTGGAATCAGCTATAGACTAGTTGTAAGTTGGTAGCTAGCACACCTTCATTCTCTCTTCCACATAATAAGTAAAAAGCTGAGTTGAAATCTTTATAGCTAACTAACATGACACCATTGGAGATACTCTAATAATCCATCGGTGGTGGTGGGTTAATTTCCTCCTTTCTTTTGGAATATCAAGCCTCTGTTTGTTGGCATGAAATCAAACTCAAACCCTGACCGTTGTGATCATATATACCGAAATATACCTAATACATGCCATCAAACCAAACTACTTATCTACCTCGTATAGTCGTATGTGCATGAATCTTATCAACTAGAGTTAACCTATGTGCTTCCTTTTATAATCCCCTTTTATAAATTCTGTACTACTAAAAATACCTAATGGTGAATGCCAGTCCGTTCTATACCTAATCTCAATCATCCAATCCCCCGATCTAAGAATCTGGACATCGCAAAACTATATTTTTAAAAATTGTAGCACAGGCCGTCTTAGGAAGCTTAGTACAACTTTCTTATCTTTAGTGCGTAATATTTTAGAAAACTTTTGATCAACTTAGTATATACCACATCATATAGCATAGAAGTATGTCAGATGTAGGCCTTGTACGATTCAGCTTATCGTAACTTAGCCTAGCGTTTCAGCAAAATTTAAAAGTTTAAAAAAAGAGGTTTAAATGTTATTAAAAAGTAATTAAAAAATAGTTTTAGAATTTTTAAGAGGACTACTAAAACCTGAGAAAAATCATTATAAATTATTAACCAAATAGTCTATATAAAAAGGATAAATTTTGTTGAAACGCTACGCTACGCTAGATTAAGCTGAAATGTACAAGGTCGTAATGTGAGCTAGGTGCAGAAGTATGGCGATGTTGAATGCGAAAGGAAAGGGTTGAGGATACAAGGCAAACATCAAAAGGAAACTTAATATTTTGTTTGTAGCGAAGCATATGCATTCGAGTAGTTTTTTTTTTAAAAAGCTCTAATCATAACTTTAATAACAATGATGCAGTTGGGCAGAGCTGAAGACTTAAAACAATCACAAAATAATATAATAATTTCACATCAAAGCATAGGCACAAGTTGAACCCTGATTTTGTCCAATCTATTATACTTTGTTTACATGAATTAATGAATAGCAGGCTAGCAGCGGACAAAACTTGTAGATCGCTTGACAGCTGTGCCTTTTTTTTCGGAAGGAATCTTGCAGCTATGGGCAGGAGGAAGAGGAACAAGCCATAGAGGTGTTGATCTAAAAACATCTTCTACATTCGTACGTCACAGTATTGTACTAAATAAAATAATAAAAAGAAGAGCTGATAAACAATGAAAACAACATATGAATAGTGGCAGAATAATATCTAACCTATCCTAGGTAGGTTAGGAGCAATGCTCCACGCACAGATGTTTCAAATAATTTGTGTGGGGGAAATAAGTTTATTTTACATACCTGAACTATCGACAAAGTACACTTAACCCCACAAACTATAAAATGGTCTATTTCACATAACTCAACTATGAAAATCGAAGCAAACATCAACATATACTAGGTTTAAAGCTGGTTTTGACATTTATAATTTGAATAAATTCATTGTACACTTTTGAATTAATTTTTTAAAGCAACGATAAAAAGGATCCACTACTGAATTAATTTTTTAAAATATGAATTACCTTAAAACTGTAAAAAAATATTTGAAAAAGTATAAAAATTTCCACTTGTTTATAATTTTCTTTAATGTTTAGCAGGTTCATTGAACTTATTTTGAATTTTATTAATAATTTGAGGTTGTAAAATGGTTTTATTTGTAAAAAAAAATAGGAATGAGTGCACTTTAGGTATCTCACTTATTGCGAAAGTCCGATAAACCTGTTAAACTATGATTTGGTCTGTTTTACATAGCTGAACTTTCAATACCGACTCAAAAACCATCACAACCCTGTTTTGTTCGGTGGTTTTACTGACGTGGCGCAATGTAGTAGTGGTTTTGCTCACTTGGCTGACACATGGCGCCACTACGTCGCGTCACACCAGCAAAACACCTAACCAAACCAGGTTGTGATGGATTTTGAGTCAGTATTGAAAATTCAGGTATATAAAACAGTCTAAATCATGTTTAGAAGTTTTTTCGGACTTTCCCGATAGTTGAGGTAACTAAAATGGACTATTTTTCAAAATATTAAAACCACTTTTAAAACCAGCATACGTTGATGTTTATTCTGATTTTGATAGTTGAGATAGGTGAAATGTACCATTTTATAGTTTGGATGGTTAAATGGATTTTTTTGATAGTTTAGGTACGTAAAATTGACTTTTTCCTTTGTGGTGGCTAGCACTCTTCTTTTTTTTTAAAAAAAATGTTCCACACTTAATGGGCCTCGATGCGGGCCATGGCCCATTGCAGCGATTTGCTTTTCGCCCACACGCGTCTAGTCCGGTAGTTCCCAAATCAAATGGAGCTGGCAGGAAGGCAGGGTCCAAAATATCCATGACAATCGAAATCGCGGTTATCCTTATACCTTGTTTGATTGGGCTTCTAGCCAGCTTATAGCCTCAGAAACCAGAAGTTTAAATAAACAGTTAGCTTTTGAAACCCCTTTCTAAAAAGCCAAAGGACTTCAAAAGCTCAGATTATACTGTGATCTGATAAACAAGTTTTGGATGGTTTTTCACATAAACAACTTTTAAGAAGCTGCAGCTCAAACAAACAAAGCCTTATAGACAGAACTAATCGTCTAATTGTGAACGAGAAGAAAACAAGCACGAGTTCAAGAGGAGGAGGAAGAAGAAGTATCCCCCCATCCCGGTGAGGCGGTGACCCGGCGTGTTTTTTCCAGCGCAGACGCAGGAGGGCATCTGATGCAAAAGACGGCGACGCAAGCAAAGCGATCCTCCGGCCCCGAGCCCAACCCAAACCGCGGCCCGGCCCAAGTTTTGACGTTGTAGGATTCCGCCACTTTCGCGAGCTCTCCGGGTGCTTCCTCCGCTTCCCCCCCTGTCCACGTCCCCTGTGCTCGCCGCCATTCCATTCCATCGCACGCCACGTCCCCCTCCCCCTCCCTGCCCTCCTCTAAAACGCGGACGCGTCCATCCATCTTGAGCTAGTTCGCATCTCTCTCCATCTTGATCACCTCACGAAGGTAGAGCTAGAGCTAGAGCTAGAGCTAGAGCTAGCTTCAATCCGGCCCCCGGAAGAAGAGAAGATGAGTGATCCCAAGTACGCCTACCCCTACCCTGCACAAGGTACGGTATATCTACTGTTTGTAATTTAATTAGCACTAAACTTGCTTCTGCGATGTTGATTTTGGCAGTACTGAAATGTTGTTTTGCATATATGTGGGATTTTGGCTGCAAGGTTACTACCAGGGGCCGTACCAGGGGCCTCCGGTGATGGCGCCGCCGCAGTACGCCGCGCCGCCGCCGAGGAGGAAGCCGAGCTTCCTCGAAGGCTGGTATGTATATGCATGCCCATCAGCTAGCTAGCTAACCCCTCCCTTCTTGTGCTTAATTCATCATGCCTGCGTGTCTGTTTGCAGTTTGGCCGCGCTCTGCTGCTGCTGCCTCGTCGACGAGTGCTGCTGCGACCCATCGATTATATTCGTCAGCTAGACGAGTTGGATCGGCGTCTCGGCGAATTCGATGCCTGACGGCTGGAACATGGGAGTACACGGCCTAGCTATGTATATATTAATTTATGTTCACTTAATTGTTTTAATTCTGCCAGCTGCTGCTGGAGCCTATATATATGTGTGTAGTTCGAATTAATATATAAGGAGCTTGTGATGCATCATGCATAGCTTCTCATGTTAATGGTGGTTAATCTGTCACTGGAATGTTTTGCTAGTGCAATTTGTTATTGGATCGTGTTGCCGGTTTTTTTTTTTTTGGTGCGCTAACGATGATGACGGGTTTAGAGAGCGCTCTAGAAAGAACAGCGACCAAATCCATTCCAGAAAAAAAAAAACCGTCACAACTCACAAGTGATACGGTCCCTTTCATCGGAAAAAACTTATATGGTGTCCGGTGCTATGTAAGTTACAATGGCAACCTCTTTTCTCCCTCTCTCCCTCCCTCTCTCTCCACCTCTTTCTCTCTCTAGCTCATTTCCTCCCTCTCTCTCTAGGTGCAACGGTGGCACTGGGTGCCACAAAATTTCCATCTCATCCCTTTCATCATGTCAGTAGTCCTGTGACCGGAGAGAACAGGATATAGCGGGCGTTAACCAAAGTGAGCAAGTTTGTCTAAAGTTTCATTTGGTTTATATCTAAAACACTTCACTAGCTTTTGTATTTAAAAAGTCACTTAATAAAGTTTTGTATTTAAAAATGTGTTCTAACTTGTCAAAGCTAGCACCTTATAAATTTTAGTAAGTTTATACAACAATACCAAGGTGTTGTAACAAATCGTCGCAAGCTTAACCAACTAAGTCCGTATTTCATACTTGCCCTGTATCATAGAAACATGATGTTTTGATCGATTTTGACATTGACGATGGCCTTTGAAATGTAATTTTCACCGCTCATTGTCAATACAATTTATTTATAAAATTCACAATTAATGGAAAGTGTTTTTCGTATGCTTAGTATATTTTGATTGATAAAGTTTCAAAACTTTTGATTTAGAAAGAGTTAGAAAAAGTAGACATGGAGCCTTCAAGGGAGTCCCTTCAATGGCCAAATTTCCTTCGCGAAGAAATTCTGATGTTCCAACGGAATCTCATCACGGTTCTCGTCAGAAAAATTTCTTCGTGCATTCCCTTTAAAACGAGATTCTCTCTTCGTTTTCTTCACAAATTTCTTCGAAGGGATGCCGTTGGATATGGCAGGAAATGAAGGAAATGAATGTGAGGAAAGAGAATGAAGAAGGAATGAAATTAAGGGAATATAATTGGAGATGGTCCAAGTCCAATGACAAAAAAGGTGGTTTTTCGAGATAAGATTATCGTGATCCTGAACCCCAAACCGAACTCGTTTACGGCACAAACACACGTCTATACCCAACCCGCCGGGTATCCGAGGTGAAAATCCCGTCCGCGTCCACCTATCTTGGGTTGGCCACGAGGTGTGTCATGCTAATGCGTTGGACACTTGGACCCTATAGGCACTAGCCATCGTCGTCCGCGAGCAATGGAGCCGAGCCATGCATGGTGTATTATGTGCAATAGGATGTGTCGAGCGCGAGCAAGGCGACAAAATGCAGGTGTGGCTGAACAATGCAGAACGGTGCGCAAAGACGCACCAGATTACTCAATTTAAAATGCAGGTGTGACTGAACAATGCAGAACGATGCGCAAAGACACGCCAGATTACTCAATTCGATGCAAACCTTACGCAGCCAGCGTGTTCCAGCCTATGGTAATGGACAGATGGGTACCCAAACCTTTCGTTCCATACCCCCCCCCCCCCACACACACACACCCACCCCCAATAACCATTCGTGAAAGCAAGTCGACACATGTTTGACTATTTGTCTTATTCAAAATTTTATTACAAATATGTAAAAATATGTCATATTTAAAATACATTTAATAATAAACCAAATCAGAACAAAATAAATAATGTTTACATAACTTTTTTTAATAAGACAAATGGAAACGAATGGTCAAACATGCATCTAAAAATCAACAGCGACTTCACAGACGGAGGGAGTATATATAGAGTAGGACAAACTGACATGTTGGGCCGATGTCACTGCCCTGGAGGCTGTGTCGGCGGCCTCTTCTGGCCGACGTCAAAGGTATGGCAGGGGGGGGGGGGGGGGGGGGGGCGTGTATCGCAAGAGTAAACATCTACAAAGAACCACAGCTCTGGTATCTCTTCAATCAATCGAACCTCTTACATCTGCCATACACAGCCTGGTGAAAACAGGCGAGGCCGTGGGCTTTGAATGCTTGGAAACAAACAGTAGGGGACAAATGTAGATCCTTTGTACACTACAGCTACACACTGGCTATGCATTTTCCTCGGTACATTGGACTGTTCTACTTTGGAGATGTCAGTTTGTTGGGGTCGTTATCATGCTTCAGCGTCGAATCTCCGCTCACCAGCTCGTGGAACGCTTCCACTTTCACAGGAGGCATTCTCATGCCATATGAACTCCTGCAACGGTATCAAGGCGGGATAAAGCAGATCATACAAGTGTCAAAGCTGATCGCTAGAATTTGGAGATACTTACATCGACGGCACTTGTTTGAATTGCTGAGACAGTTGAGCACTCTGGTTTCCTGACATGGCCTGCTGTAATTGCTGCTGCTGCTGTTGTTGGAGTTGCTGCAGTTGCAGCTGCGGCTGCTGCTGTTGCGGCTGCTGCTGAAGTTGCTGCTGTTGTTGCTGCTGAAGGTGCTGCTGCTGAAGTTGCTGCTGCTGTTGAAGTTGCTGCTGCTGTTGTTGGAGTTGCAGTTGCTGCTGCGTCTGCTGTTGTTGCGGCAGCTGCTGAAGTTGTTGCTGTTGTTGCTGCTGAAGCTGCTGCTGCTGAAGTTGCTGCTGCTGTTGCAATAGCTGCTGGTGCCTAATCAACTGTTGCTGTCTACTAAGAGATCCATAAGGACCATCAATTTGTGAATCCATGGTGTTCTCAATCTTCACATTTACCATGGCTTGGTTTTTGTCTGCCATTGTAAGAGGGCCACGGGGGCTGGTCATTTGGTTGCGCCTCAGCCAATGTTGCTGCTGCAGCAGCTGGTGCTGCTGTGGTGTCAGATTCTGGTTATGAATAGTCATCTGGGGAGGAAACTGCCTTGGAAGCTGTCAAATGTAACCACATATTATGATTATGTTATTATCAAATGGGAGCAGCATAGAAAACAAAGTTCTACACTCGATGGGGGAAAACCAGCAGTTGATAAGAACTTCAACCATGAAACAGCCATACTTGCAGTTATGTATGCAGAAAACAGCTATCATGATTGATAATGAACAATTCAATAACCATTTGCTTCAAACAGTTTCCCTTATGAAAATAACAAATATACACCACAAACATTCTCATCCGGCTCAGTGTTTAGGGACCATTTGTAGCAGTTAATAGGGTATTCAATGGCAGCCTGGTTTCACAGGTAAATACTATGGATTAAAAGTTTAGAAGAAATGAAGAATGGAGCCCCCCCCCCCCCTCTCAAGCTATGATTTATGAACATAATTTTGCACCATTCTAGGCATATTACGTATGGTTATTGCATCAATTTAAGCAACCCAAGTTCCAAACAGAAAAAAAAAGAGTAACTGATACAACCAAATATAAGCAGGAACCAACTAAACAGATCAAAATTTTATAAGCTACCGACGGAAGAGTTCTATAACAAATTAAGAAAAAAAAAGTTACCCAGGACTATGTAGCTCACTGATAACCAGCAAGGAGCCATTATTAATCACCAAGAAACATCCCCTCTTAAATGAATCCTATGGCAGGCAGCTTGTATCGCTGAAGGACTTGTTTAGTTGGCTAAACCCATCTGTTACCCATCCTTGCATGGCCATGTGTAAAAATCATTCTAATCAAATCAAGCCCTTAATCTCAGGAGAAACATGCACTAGTTACTAGACTGTAGAAACACAAAAAATAAACAAAGCTAATACATAACATAAAAGTATCATGAACCAGCATATGCTACCTACCTGTTGGGCATGAATGAGAGAGTTCTGATTTTGCACTTGTGCATCTTGATGAATTGGGTAGTTGACTGCTCTGTTACCCATCTTTGTAATCTCCATCAAGGGCCCAACATTACTACATATTACATTAAAAAAATCACGATCAGAAATATAGCATCATCAAAGACGGGTAAGCAGGTGACTAGGTGACTATAATCTAAAGCCCGATGGTTTGTAGTCTGCCAATAGCAAAAGTTGAAATTGTAATGTGTATTTGTCCTGAAGCTCAGTGAAAAAGCTTTAAGCTGTAATGGGATACTTGGCTGTGGAGGCCCAATTAGATCAATATGGGTGGGATTGTGTGACAGCATAAAAAATGTATTTGAAATTTGCTGCTGAACTAAGATGGATAAAGTCATAAAAACAATGGATCATTTGTGCTGGCATCCTTGTGTATGCTTCCACATATTTTCCAAATTGAATTATCTCTTCAAGCCAGCAGTGGGTGAACACAACAGTACAGCCCATGTATGCTTGAAGGGGAAGATAATAATTCATGACTTTGGATGTACCACTAGCATGAAAATACATTTGATTTTTCCATTCGATATTAGTAATTTATACATGTCTGTCATGTGTTAATGAAATAGTTACAGGAGACACATACAGGCAACATGTTTTTAAAACTAGATCATGGACCAGTAAATCTATCAAGAAGATTGTCAGTTTGTCACAAAACAGATATAATTCGAGATAAAGTCATCCCTACAAGGATTTAAACGAGTATTATAAAACAATGCACTTTACCCCCACAAAAATACTAATAGGAACATAAGGAATGCAAACAAACATAGGAATAAACATGTTACATGTGTGTAGAAAAGGATTTAACATACCTGTAGCCAACAGTCTGTAGGAACATCTTAAGGAGTTCAATAGATGAAAATTGCTTTCTGTAGCTGTCTGTTAGGAGCTTCAAGTTACGGCCTAGCTTAGAGATGTGCTTAATTATTATTTCCGAAAGCACATCAATAGACACTGCAGTTCCACTCTCAAAGCCTGCATTTGCTAAGTACCGAGCGACCAATTTCCGTGCCATAAGCAATGCTTGCACTTGACTTAAAGATTTTCCTTCTACTCTGGATCCATCTTTCCCTCGATATTTGTTCCCTGTCTTGTAATACTCAGGCATCATGCCAAACCTTTCAAGCATTGCAGTGTTGCGACTAACAGGTGCTGGTAAATTATCAAGAACCCCATGGACTTCTATTTTATTAGTCCCAGATATCCCACTCGTTTTAGGAATTGCACTTTCCGGGACACAGTCAGCTGGAAACCTAATTTCTGGGATGAAAGTGTCATCTGTTAAATTATTAAAGTCCCCAGCATTCTTTGAGTGCAGAGAAGGGCCATTTTCTAACATGGGGGAGGAGATATTGGGACCCTGATCATGCATAAACACCATCCTCTTCCTTTTATGCACACTGCAAATCTTAAGGTAATCAGACATTCCCTCTGGTGTTCTCGTAGGTATTTCTTTGTCACTTGAAAACTTTCCATGCCATGTCCTGAACTTTTCAGCATATTGCTTGTACCAAGTATCAGATAACTCACCATATCGATTATGCCTTTGAGACAAAACTGAATTGTCCCTGCTTGGACTAAATGTGGTTCTAGATTGCATCTGCAGCACAAAACATTATATAGACATCAGGATATAGCATATGAATTGCTGCATGTAACAACTACACCAAATAAACTAAAAATAATAATTGATGGACATAATACAGCAAACTGGAAAGGAATATGCATGCTATGTCCAACAGTTAAGACTTAAGACTACATTCAACAGTCAGGGCTCAGGTTAGCCTGACCTGTGTGAACTGACCAAAGAGAGAGTAGCATATGCTGATCTATAAAGCAGACTACAGTAACAGCAGGACAAATGAGGTCCACATTCCATACATGCAAATCAATAAAATAGTTTCAAACTTTGTCATTCTAAATATGTCATAACCTCAACTAAAGCTGTATGATTTGGGAGGTTTCAGGTCATGAACAGGTGTAAGATTTAGATAAGCGGCAAAAACAACAATATTTTCAGGAGGAAAGGCGCTTCAATACAACAACAGAACTGCAAAAGGGATACTAAAATAGGAAACACAAAGTAAAAACACAAATGAAACTACAAAGTAAACTTGAATTCTACATCATACTTGGAGTGGCTTGTCTGCCGCACAGAAGCAACATAATACAGTAGATCAGGCAAAAAAGTGGTTTTCAAGAAAAAAAAACATACAACAGTCAATACCAAAAATAAGCATTATAGAGAGAAGACAGCATACTTGATGTTGAGTTTTATCTTCTTGCTCATCTTCCAATGAGACATAAATATCATCTCCATGAAGCTGAAGATCTGAGATGAACAAATTAAAAAATCATATCAGTAATAGCAGATAAAAACATGATGGTTTATTATGTGAGGTGATTGCATTAAAACCCTAGCTGATTGAATTTGACAGCCAGAATGCCTTTTTATTGACAATAATGTAAGGAAAGAGGGATGAGCAAAACATACAGGAGCACATTTGGGATCAGGGAAAACAAGGGTAGAGGGTGCCAGGGAGGGTGACAAGAAGCCAGAAACTGTAGACAAGAAGTGGTATACCATACACAGTAGTCAAATGCAAGGACCCACCAGTAGAAGGTACCCATACCATGACTCCATAAAACAAGGAAGCCAAAGCATAAGCTACCGAGCTATTATTAATTTCTTATTGCTTCTTGGATGACAAGCTATAATACACTGCATACTGTTATTAGTCATTTTGTTAAATGTGGGTTTAATAGAGGTGTAATATTTTTTTACAAACCAAAATAGCATGCAGCTGGAAGTGGGCTATAAAATTAGCAATGTAAAAAATATTTTAAAATTAAATTATTGACTAAGGAAATATTTATTTATTTTATTTGAATGAAATTAATTATATAGGACAATTCCATATGTTATTTTTCAATTTTTTTCAATTAAAAAACATAGCACCAATGAGTTCGCATCAGAACAAATTCCACCTGAGAAGAAAAGGTTCATTAAGGTGTCTTATTCAGACTGCTGTGTATCCACAAGCAGCTTAGTTAAAATTTCAGTTGCTTGCTTGAACAACAATATAGCTTTTCACACACCTCACAAACCTTTGTAGATCATATTTTCCTTCTTTTTAAGTGACTTTCAGCTCTAGCCATCTGATGAAACTCAAGTATTCAACAACACGCACAAAAGTACAACTCCAATAAAAGATGATCCAATTGCTCTCACACATGACTCTTCGCAGATACCAATCCCAAACCTGATCAATAATTCTCTGTTTCCCTCCAATTCCAAACTAGCAATCATTTCTCGATTCTCATCAAGTCTAGTTTTAATATCGCAAGCTTGGGCTAGCAGGTTTTGTAACTTCTCTATGCATCTGATGCTGACTGGTAGGCGATCTAACAAATAAAGCTTAAGCACAATAATACAAAAGAAAAATCTATGAGAGGTAAATCATGATGCAATGCAAGCACCCAACAAAATCACATTGGTAGAGAAAAAGCACTAAATTCGTTTTTAGACCCTGTCTTGGTCAATTGTCACCCATTTCACAATCCAACTTGACTTTCACAAGAGAGAATATAATGTTTTACAGGTAACTGGGAAAACAATGTGGTCTTAAAATTTTAAAACCGGATTCAATCTTTATTTAACTGCAAACTACTTATAATCAATTATGCATCTTTAGAAAAGGTAGAGATGACAAATCTTACACCAGGATGCAATTTCAAACTCAAACAACCATAGCATCTCTCGGATTGCACACCACCCTAACAAACCCAACCTACGATGGGGCAGTGGCATCTATTTGTCACCCTAAACTACTGATCAGCCAGAGGAGGCGCGGCCAGTTAATGCAGCGAAACCTTTTGAGTGCGATGATGAATTCCGGACCATATCCCACTACAGAGTCCAGAAGCCACTGTAATTACATCTCCACCATCTGAGGGGTACCACGAAGCTAGCTCCATTGTCAAGCTTAGCTAAGCTCCTCCAATTTCTAGCACCATCCAGCAACAGATCCCTAAAGCTCAGCAACCGAATAGCGCGAGACGTGGAAGAGGAGGAGGGGTGGAGATGGAGCTCACAGTTGGCGTTGACGGAGGGGAGGCCGGCGGGCGAGGCGCATCGGGGAAGGAGCGCGGCGGAGGCCTTGTCGAAGAGGAGCGCGCGGACGCGGAGCTGGAGCAGGAGGAGCGGGGGCGGGGGCGGGGGGGGGGGCGGGGGGGGGGAGAGGAAGGCGTCCCAGGTGGCGGGCGAGGCGAGGTGCTGAGCGAGGGCGGCGTGGGCGGCGTCGCCGAGCCACGCGCGCCACGCGCCGCACGCCTCCAGCCGCCGCGCGAGCTCATAGCCGCGCCCGTCCTCGCCCAGCAGCTGCGCGGCGGCGGCGGCGGCCGCCGCCGCCATCCGCGTGATGGTCTGGTCGGGTTGGCCCGAGCGCCACCGCGTGGGGTGGGTGTGGCGTTGGCGCCTGGATCTCGCTCCGACTCGAGAGTCGAGAGTTCGGGCCTCGAACACTGCGTCGCTCGCTCACTGCCGAGGGCGAGACGGGGGAGTTGGTTGGCGTGGAATGGGCCGTGGCACCTACTGAGGATGGCCTAGGAAATTTAGGCCCATTTTGTGCAATCCGTACGAGGCCATTCAGGCCTCGGCCCTTAATGGCCCTATTTAGTCTTTGATTTGTGGTTCCGTTATGATTATGGTTCGGTTGTTAAATTTTGTTGTTTTTGCATGAGTTATTTACTGTAATATTTTATAATTTTTTAAAGGTTTTTGTGGATTGTTCCAAAAATCTCAAAAAATACTTTTATATGAATTTCAAAAAATGTCACAAATACTTTTAAAAAACCCTCAACTTTTCTAGCTAGAATCAAAACAAACCACAACCACAAACCAAAGAGGGTCGTAATCATGTTTGCTAGGATTAGGAAGGAAGGGGTGGGACTAGACTAGGGATGCTACGGGACCCATGGAGGGGGAGCTCATGGGTTTTGCACCTAGCAAAGGCGTATTCAGTCCTACTTTGCCCATGGGTCTGACGGATCAGTCTTGAAATTCTCACATATCAGGTTTGGGTAGGAGTTCTTACCCATAGGTTCCCACAAGACCCGAATAGGCCCACTTCCACTCCATATCATGCACTAACACTATGACATGTTTGCTATTCACCTGTGACCTAGCCTATCACATGACATCTGCGGCCGACCTAATTGCTCTAGCAAATGCAAATTCATCGTCATTGCCCCTAGGCCCTAGTGCAGCAGACCAACGACATCATCTTGTCACCCTCGCCCCTAGAAGCTCACACAATCGCATCATCGCACCTTGCCCTTGTCGTCACCGATAGCCTCCAACACCTTGCACAGTCACGCCTCGCGCATGGTGTGTCATCCCTCCTTGTACGTCGTCGTTGCCCCCAAACTCTTTGCCACCTCCACCAACGCCTCATTAATGCCCCTAACTCATCTTTTGTCGCTCACCGCCTGCAACCAATGCTGAGGTATGCCCTGGATCTCAGAATTTGTGGTGTCAACATGAGTATTTGTCAAACCTACAAGGTACCTAATTGCCCGAGTACAGTTGAAGATTTGAGCCCATGAACTATTTTGGGCTTGGGTCAAGTTTTACATTTCAGGTATATCGGGTGCGTTTTAGCTCCACCAGACCTCGACTCTACCCGTTGCCATCCCCGTTGAGAGCCTCCATTTTGTAAAGTAGAAGAAAGTTCTAGCTTTTCAAACAAAACAAACAACATAGGTAAAAGACAAAATAAACGAAAATTCCATCTTTCCAAACGAAGCAGGTCCCATCTAATGAAATGATATGAAACCACCTGATGAAACGAGATGAAACCACACGATAACATGTTAAATTATAGTTGATAGTGAGGTTTACCTGGTGAAACCACATGAAACTGATGCCCTATTATAGTTGCTCCCAGCGGTATTGCATTGGCTAGCATCTCATTGTAAAGTTTGTAGAAGAGGATAAATCTAGTAAATTGTACATACACAAATGTCAATCTTTATTTCCCGGCTAGCCTAATTCGGAGGTTAGATTCTGTTAAAAAATTTTAGAGTGTGTAGTAGGCGCAGACTGCTCATGCTCATACATGTGTGAGTAGTTTGTGTCTACATATGTACTTTCTCTTTCTTAAGAGAGAGAGAGATCCATGTGGCACAGAGAGATCCATGTGGCACCATTATGTTCTTTAGAACAGGCACGAATAGCTATCGTCTACAAGCATTGTGTATGTTTACTTATAGACAACCTTAAAATCAACTCACACATATTGATATAGGCTACCATTTCTTTTATATATAGCTATACTCTATACACGAATAGTTCGTTCTTATGCTATATCGACCGGTGACCCAAATCTTTATACACCGTCTCTTTTATGCACATCATTATGTATCCTATGGGGCAATGTTTGTAAACAACTAGACAATTGATAAGGATCAATATTGTACATGCTCTATGGGATTTGTGATTCATGATTTATAGCTTATCTCTTTTGAAAAAAAAAGTGATTTGTGGCTTAGTATTATTATTATTTTTGAAAGTCAAACATTTTTGTTTATCTTATTTTTTAAAAACCAAAGGGTAGGGGATCTGCCAATTCATTCAAGTAGGAGAGAAATACAGAAAAAATAAAAAACAGCCTGGCACCAAGCACCAAACAACACCGTATCTCAACACTGCTAACTCGACCTAAAGCTGAACACACTGCCATCCGGTGAACACAACAATACAACAGCCGAACACCATTGGCAACCCAACACACAGTCAGTGATCGACCCGAGAAGGGGAAGCAACCAACCGAACCGAGGAAAAACACAAAGCAACGGCAAGACAACGACCAAACAACACAACCCCCTGCATGGCGGCCAACCGACTGCCCTCGAGATGACGCCTTCAGCAAGGTGCTGTCTTCACACCACCATCACCCGGCCGCATGGGTTTGGTTTTCACTTGAGGAAGTTTCGTGGGAGAGTGGCACCCACGACAATGCCTCCAGGGAGAGGATGGCGCCGAAAAACATCACCATTGCCGACCCCAAGCGGACATGGCTTTCGCCTAGCACACCCACCCTGAAATTGCACCGATGGGAGACCACATTGAAGGGGATTGGCATGAAGGCCGATAGCGCCGACCTACGCCACCACAACACCACTGATGAGAGAAACCGCCCAACACCGCCAAGCCTCATGAGGAGGTAGGGGAGGAGAGGAATAGCAAACAACGGAGCTAAAAAGTAGCAAAGGACGAAGGAATTACCACTGCCATACGGGAAACCTTTGGGTGGGAACCAGGAGGGGCAAGCTACTAGCGGAGGCTCTATTGCCTCCCCAGTTGCCACTCGCCAATAGCGACCCGTGGGGTACGGGGTATTCTCTTATCCTGTCCTTTTTACCCCACGGTCACTTCTTCGAGTTCTAAAAAGCATGATAGACAAACGGAATGACATCTCCATCGGTTTACCATTTGATCTAGTCAGCTTACTTGAGCTAAACACGGAAACACTTCTCCTAGGTTGCCATAACTAGATTCAGCTTAAGTGTGGCGAAGAAATGGTGGTTGTAAGGGTAGGCAAAGTAAGACAAGAAATTAAGTGCATAACAAGTTGCCAAATAGCTACGATCACCATGGCAAAACATACTTAATGGCTTTCAACTAAACATATAACTTGTGGCGTGGCAAAAATTTGGTGATGATGATAGGCGAACAGCCGAGAGATCGGTTCCTCTTTGCAACCTGAAAAGGGAACAGGGGAAAAAAACCAAATGTAAGTTCAGAAAAGGAATTCAGCCCCTCTTTCAACGGCGGTGATGACTGATGAATCAATCGAGCAGCAGCCTGTGTCTGCGCTCTCTTCATCCGCAAGGCGCAAGCAAATCGACGTCCAAATGAGGCCCTGCTCCGGTCAATTCTCCAGGTGTGCATGACGGAGAAGAAGAAGCAAAAAGCAACGTGCCAACGCCCAAAATTGCCGCCGTACGTGCTCGCAGGAATTGATGCGGGGATCGTCACTGACGCTGGTACTTTAAAGTCTCCGGCTTAATTCTTCGTTGCCGAGAAACCTCGCGCGCCTCCTCTTGCCAGGGCGGACTGACAGATGCATGGACGCAGCGGCGGCGGCACGAACGCTTGGCATCAAGCCATTTATTTATAAGCTAGCACTCGTCAGAAGCAGAACAAAAGTGTCGGCATGCACGATCACCTTGGCTGCCTGCAAATTGGGAAGAAGCTTCGCGTCATCGCGTGGTCGGCGAGGCGGTCGATCAGAAGAGAATATAGGTACGGAGCTCAGAGTCGTCATATAATTTTTTAAAAAAAGAGACAGGATTAACTCCGGCGTGGTGCTGAGCCTGGTGGCGGCGGCATGGACAGTGGTGTGGCAAGGCCTGCAGCTGCAGCCGTTGTTGAGACCCAGAAATTTCATTTTTGAGAAACCATGTTATGCTCTTGTTCTTTTCAGCTTGATGAAAAATTTAATCTAAAAAAATTGTGACCCCCCCTAAGAGAGATTTTGGGAGAGTTCTAAAAATTAAAGAAAAATATTATAGAAACTCTAGAAAAATATTTAAACTCTTAAAAAATAACTATAGAGTAGCACATCATTTGGTTTGTAAGAAAAATAAAATTTCATTTAATTTAATTAAAGAAAACGTCTACTTCACCCTCTAAAGTATTGAGTCAGACGCACATAACTCTCTGACTTCGAAAAACAGTTATTCTAGCCCTTGTATTTTTAAAATCGGAACACATAACCCCCGCCCTGGTTTCTTAGGGTTTCCACATGAATTGGACACGTGGGTTGATTTTTCCCACGTGGCTCATGCCGTGTACTCAGAATACAAAAATGTCAATAAAATAGTAGGACCCATGTGTCAGCCATACTACCCCTTCTTATAACTCTGTCTCCTCACCTCTCTCTCTCTCTCTCTCTCTCTCTCTCTCTCTCTCCCTCTCTCTCTCCGGCTCCCAGCGGACGGCGAAGCGGCTATGGGATCTAGCTCCCGGCGGCTGCTTGCCTTCGAGCTCCCTACGCCGCCTCCCCTGTGCCGCCTTCCCGCCACCTCCCGCCGTTGGTCGGAGGAGGGGCGGCTCAGAGAGGAGAGGGAGGAGGAGGGGCGGGCCAGAGGAGAGTGACAGAGAGGGAGGAGAGAGAGAGGATAGAGAGAGAGAGAGAGGACGGTGAGGGGCCGGTGTGGGGAGGGGTGGGGAGGAGGTTGCGGTAGGTGGAGCAAGGAGGCGGCGGCGGCGGGGAGGAGGGACGGAGAGAGGAGAGAGGGGAGAGGGAGAGAAGAGGAGGATGGTGGAGGAAGAAAATGAGGGTGGCCCGTGCTAAAAATAGATTAAAGAGGTTTTCGAAGTCAGCGGGTTATGTGTGTCCGACTCAATATTTTAGGGGAGGCAAGTAGACTTTTTCCTTTAATTTAATTTAAGCTGAAAAAAGGCCCGTGTGTGTGTGTGTGTTTTGCACGATGAAACTACACGTTGGAGTTGGGGTAAACAAAACCGGCCTTATATTCTCAAGCCCAGGTAATTGTAGCCCAAACGCACTTCAACTGCGGTCCATTTCGCGGTCCGTCTGCCGGTCGGTCCACGGGGAGGTCGCCGCGGGGACCAGGGTCGAATGGTCACCGCCAGGACCAGGTCTTCCCGTTCCATCAGTAGCAGTTAGCCGTAGCCACCAAAACCAGAAGCGCCAAGGAGAGAAGAGTCGCCGCGCCACGTGTTCACACCGCGTTCCACTCGTATGGTCGTAGCAGGTACAGGTCGGCAACGTCAGCGAAGCTAGCGACGCCCCGAACGCCATTCGTCGCCATTGGTGGTCGAGTTATATGAGTGGACTCGTGGTCGTCGATCTTACTAGGCAGTCACGTCAGAGATGATCACCGGCTGCTTGCTGGTTTGGCATCATCCGTCCCCGTTTCTTTCTCTCCCTCGCACCGGCCACGTAATGAAACAGGAATTTTTATGCCCACATGGCTGCAAACTTCCTTGGCTCGCACGTCAATGGCCGATCGTGATGTTTTTTTTCTTGACTTTGGATAGATAGGGCCCGTCCTAACATTCTGTGGCTCCGATGCGAGGGTAAATCTAAATTTAAATTTTGTTTAAGAACATTGTAAGAGACCCAAAAAAAAAGGCAAATAGGGCATAAAATAACGTGAGTAAAATAAAATTTAAAAATGGTATGCAATTAGAGTATCCTAGCTCAGTATCATGTATTTGGATCCGTTGGAGATGAATCAAAAGACATTTATACTAGGGTCGTTGCATGTTAGGCAACTGGAATTGATGGATTTCTCAATCGATGAGCCTAGCCATCAGATTTGTTGGTCCATCGTCGAATTTAAGCACCCCCATGAATATTCTCAACCCCACCTCTTCGTTGAGGCTAACCACACTTTTTTGCATATATGTAAAGCTAGACTTACATGTTCTGTATTGTTGTAATATGTATACATTTGAAATGTAAAAAATAGGAAAACGCTGTTATAAACTAGCATAATGGTCAAGCGATGTTTTAAGCTACACGATAATATGTTTTTTACGTATGTGTAAAGCTAGATTTACATGTTCTATATTGATGTACAATTGATATTAAAAAAAAAGAAGAAAATATCGTTGGCTAAAAAAAGAAATCAGTCACGTAGGAGAGATCAATTCTATTTATTATTTTGTACAGATTCACAAAAATTGCAGCACTTTAGTGACCATGAGTGTGTTAGTTTTCACGTGTTCATGTTCATTGTTATTGGATCGCGTTGTTTTTGACAAGTACTCCGCGGCCCGCGCTCCACATATGCAATTGAATCACTCCTCCTCCATCCCAGACCTACCACACGCATCGACATAAAATGTCGGAGACCAACAAGTCATGCACGACCATGCAGGCCAACACGCGCTATAGTCGTCGTGCCGATCCCACGTCAAGTGTTGGATTACACCGAAGATCTCGATTTTATCTAAATTGTCAGAAGTCATGCATCTTACGTGATCGAGCGCCCAATGATCACTTATTAACCCACAAATCTAAGGCAAGGCCAGTCTAAGGGGCATGTGCAACATGTGCGTGCACAGCCCCTGAACTAAGAGAACCCATTAAAGTCGTCTCATAGACATAATATAAAAGGGATGACTAATGATTAGACGACTAAAAAATTTATCAATTTTAGATCATCACTCAACTACTCAAATTCCCATCGAGACAGCCCAACTTACTCTTGTCGAATGTGCGTTGACGTGTGCCGCCAACGATGTTCATCCTCAAGGCCAGCCTGACAAACGTTGATGGCCAATCATGATTTTTTTTTTGTAAAAAAAATATGTGAGGAGTGAGTAGGTCTAAACACAAATCATGTAGTGACATGACATGTACATGTGAAAATGAATATCCAAATGTGAAAAAATCACACCTAGCTAGCCTATAAAACAAGCAAGGGTGTATCGAGGAAGAGTCACTCGGAAAGTGGGGACTGGCGAGCTGCAGGTACAGCGCCGAAGTGCCTCGATGGATGCAGTGGGTGCAGCGCTATGGAGCGGGCTCAACTCCGGCGTGGTGCTGAGCGTGATCGCCGTGGTGTGGACGATGCTGTGGCAGAACGTGCACCACTTCCCGCTGTACCCTCTCCTCCGGCGGCAGCTGAACCGGCGCGCGCGGCGGCTGGCGGCCATGGCGGACCCCTACCTGTCGTTGCGGATCGAGGAGTTCGAGGGCGGGCGCATGAAGTGCAGCCCCGCCTTCGAGGAGGTCAAGGCCTACCTCAGCGCCGCCTCCGCCGGCACCGACGACGTGCGCCACCTCAAGGCCGAGTGCACCAAGGACTCCGACAAGCTCGTGCTCAGCATGGTCGACGGCGAGGAGGTCACCGACGAGTTCGCCGGCGCCACCGTGTGGTGGTCGGCCCGCTCCGTCTCGCCGGCCTCGGACTTCCCGCTGTGGCGGCGCTCGCAGGTGGAGCGCCGCTATTACTTCCTCTACTTCCATGGCCGGGACCGCGACCTCGTCATCAACACCTACCTCCCCCACGTCCGCCGGCAGGGCCGTGCCGTCATGGTGCAGAACCGCCAGCTCAAGCTCTTCTCCAACATCCCCAGGGAAGGCTGGAGCTGGGATGAAGATGGGTAAGCACGTTAATTAATCACTTAATCACTCCCGTACGTTAATCAAGTGTCTAAACACTGTCCAGTGTCCACTAATTAAGTAGCTCGGTCTGCCTGTCACTGACAGCCACTACAAGAAGTCTTGGACCCATGTCCCGTTCGAGCACCCCAAGTGTTAGGTATTGTGTCGAATATGTGTACGAGTAGGTTACAAGGACTCCGTGTTGTAATAGGCAGGGTTGGTTAGTGTTAGAGTCGGACTCTATCCAGGCCTCCACTATATAAAGGGAGGCAGCCCTGGTGTAACCAAGACAACGACTTCATAATAGTAGCATAGGCAAGAGAGGAGGTCAGCGGCCGGCATGTGGCCGTGACCTGGTTAGCCGGTGTGCTGCGGTATTATGGATTGGGGAGGAGCGCCCATAATCAGAGCCCCGCAGATGTAGGCGAAAGTCGAACTGCGTTACCAAACATCGTGTCTCCTGGTGTCGTTCGTGATCTTGCATCGGCGTAATTCCTAACACCAAGACGTTCGACACGATGGCCATGGACCCGGAGAAGAAGAAGGAGATCATCGCCGACCTCGACACGTTCAAGAACGGCAAGGAGTACTACAAGCGAGTGGGGAAGGCGTGGAAGCGCGGGTACCTCCTGCACGGCCCCCCGGGCACCGGAAAATCCACCATGATCGCCGCCATGGCCAACCACCTCGAGTACGACGTGTACGACGTCGAGCTCACCACGGTGAAGACCAACACCGACCTCCGGAAGCTGCTTATCGAGACGTCCAACAAGTCGATCATGGTGTTCGAGGACATCGACTGCTCCCTCGACCTGACCGGGAAGCGCGAGAGGAAGAAGAAGAAGAAGGAGAAGAAGGACGAAGACGAAGACGAAGACGGGCTGCCCAAGAGGCCCGACCAGGACGACGCAGTCAGCAGGGTGACGCTCTCCGGCCTGCTCAACTTCATCGACGGGCTCTGGTCGGCGTGCGGCGAGGAGCGGCTCATCGTGCTGACGACGAACCACGTCGAGAAGCTCGACCCGGCGCTGATCCGGACGGGCCGGATGGACAAGCACATCGAGATGTCCTACTGCGACTTCGAGTCCTTCAAGTTCTTGGCCAAGACCCACCTCGGCGACGTCGACATGGAGGCGCACGAGGCGTCGATCCGCGCCGTCAGAGAGCTGCTGCAGGAGGTGAAGATGGTGCCCGCCAACGTCGGCGAGCACCTGACGCCCAAGGCCATGGGCGATCCCGACGCCGCCGGCTCGTGCCTGGCGAACCTTGTGGAGGCGCTGCAGAAGGCCAAGGAAGAAGCGATTCAGAAAGCCAAGGAAGAAGCACTGCAGAAAGCCAAGGAAGAGGAGCTTGAGAAAGACAAGGAAGAGGCACTGCAGAAAGCCAAGGCACAGGCTGCAAACGGGGGCAAGGGCCAAGAAGATGAGCAGGTGGCAGAGAAATGAGTAGGGCAGTAGGCTATGGATTTGGCTATTGCAATTTGCCATTGCTCTTGCCTTCTCACCGTGATCTCCAGAAGATAACAATCAAGACGCATGCACTTGCAAGAATAAGAATACCCACGGTTTAGTTTCTGGCCTGAATAATTAGAACGTTGTTTCTGCCCTATGCTAATTAAACTCAAACTAAATAAGCCGGCTCGTGACCTGATTTGGGATTCAGGAGTGCCACTTTGATTTGTATCTGAAATTATTCCAGGGTTAGATCCCGATGAATATATATACTGCGTTTTTCCATGCATGTAAATGCCTGGTGCAGTGGTGCTGACTGACAAACTTATCTGATGATCTCTATCCCACCCACACACACACACCAAAAGAAACAGCAGCTTTGAAGTTTGAAAGTGTTTTTTGGGGGAAAAAAGCCCAGTTTCTTCGTAGGCCCAGCCTCTCGGTCCCTGGTGGGCGCGGCCCGTATTTCAAACGGAAGGCCATTGCTAGTTGCGTCGCGCGGCCGGCCACCGCGCTCACGTTTTTGGAGTTTTTTGTTTTTTTTTTTCCGAATTATTACTTTTTCTTTATTAAATTTAAATAAATAGACTCCTACCGCCGTTCCAACTGCGCGAAGAAAAGGTATAAGACAAAACCCGGCCAATTGATTGGCGGAAAATATTGGGCGATTAAATTCCGCCAAATAAAACGACTACCAAATCCCGTCATATAAATTGGCATGATACAGCGATCAAGGATATCCAACCAATTAGAAAGACGACAAATACTTTGAGCTATAAAAACGTCATTCCAAACAGCTGCTAATAGGGGTTAAATCAAAAGCTGCCAAATTAAATGCCAGCTAGTATTAAGCATTCATGTTCCGTATGCGCCGGTTTGAAGATGAGTGGGAAGTGTGATCGTGGTTAGACTGAATTTATGATGCAGATTTTTAGTTTGAAGTGAGGAATGCGAAATTTTTATTATGGGTAGTTAGCATATTTGATGTACATGGCAAAATTAGCTGCCTTGCCTGTAAAATTGTGTAAATATTTGGCAACGTGCGTCACACTGAGTTCCTCATACGATGTAATCCATGCATTATGTCGTTCGGTTCCTGTCGGCCACTAAAAAAATTATAAAACAGGTAAATGATCATGATGTGTTGATTTTATTATGGTCAGTTAGTATGTTTCATGTACGTGGCAAAATTACCTATCGGAGCTCGGTTCCTATCGGGAAAAAACTCGTTTTGGTTTTAAGCCTCCTTATAATGTGTCCCATATGATTGGAAATCAACTTTCAGGGATGAATTTACAAAGTAATAAAAAAAACTTGGGTGTGCGTTGCCACAATATTTTGGTCCTTTTAGTTATGCCGAAACAAATACATTTTTTATAAAAAAAAGAAATTTCTTTTTTACAGGTCATCTTCGGAGGAACGGGAACGTATTGCCAGCGTTACTAGGTTTTACTTCAAAAAGAGGATTCAAGGGATGACATAATTCAAGCATATCAAAATTTGGAGATATCGCAATGACGTTCTCCTTTTAAAACGGCTGAAGATGTAGCTATAAAATTTGTGACTATCAAAGTTATCCTTGTTATTTTTGTCTTTCTTTCCATGTAAGGTGTCAATTTTTTATGTTTGAGAATAATTTTTGTAAGTACTAGGTTACGTACGTTGTATGATGTGGAGACCGGAATAAAATTTTATTATCTAAAAAAAGACACCCCAATGCTATTTTAATTTAGGCGAGCGCCAGCGTCCGGACATCCGTCCGAACGCTCGAGCGCCGGACCATCCGTGTCCGTCAGATCGGCGGCTACCGAGCCAATCCAACACAGTCCCGCGCTCTCGCCTCCCGCGACCGTGCCTTTCCCAGCGAGCGACTAGTTAGTCATCGTTTCATTAAAATTCCGATTAAACTTTCGATTTTTGTACAAAATTCAACCAGTGTTCAAAATGAGTGAAATAAATTTCATAATTCTTCTAAAATCGAGAGCAACCCATTTTAAATACTTTTGAATTTTTAAATTTTTTCACTTTTTCAATTTTTTGATGTGAACTAGGAGAAGACACTTATGAAACTTACATCTATACTAGCGAAATTTGGCCGTGTTTTGATGAAACTTGACTGTGTTCTGATGAAACCTGATGAAACTTCGATGTAACCTGATGAAACTTGGGTGAAACCTGTTGAAACTTGATGAAACTTGAATTGACCTGATGAAACTTGGTGAAACTTGAAAAAACTTGAATGAAACCTGATGAAACTTGACAGTTCGGTAAAGTTTTACGAGTAAGAAACCCAAGTTTTACTAGGTGAAACCCAAGTTTAACCAGGTAAGTTTGAGGAGTTATATGGCAACTTATATCTTGATTTGTTCGAAAAAATACGAGGAACACATTGGCGCAAACGGTTTGTGAATTGGAGCACCCAGTCAAAAATTATGGCCATTCAAAAAAAAATATTGCTGTGGGGCCCACTGCATGCACGCCGGCACAGTGCGTCCCGCACCTTTCGCGCGAGCGCGCTGGAGTCCGGACCGGCACACAGTGTTTTCGTTTAATTTAACTGTATCCTATTCCGATAGCAAAAACTGATGACCTCACTCACGCTTGTTCTCCCGGATTCCGATCCTCTGCCGTCGCAAGCTTAAAGGCAGAGGGGCACTGTACATCCTAGGCACAAATGCATGAACACTGTAGCAACAGTAGCATACAGTAAAAAAATACTGTTTTACACAGCGAAAAACAGTGATTTTGAACAGTGCTAAACAGTAGTTTTCTAGTATAAAATGCACAGTCACTATTCACTCTCTGCCGTTGTGCCCAACGGCAGAGGATAAAAATCCTGTTCTCCCTGGTGCTGTGGAGCACCCCTAGGTCCTTCTGAAGATCACCTCAATCAATAAAAGCATTTTTTTTTCTCCGCTTCTGTATAGTTAGTCCCCATAAAATCTTCCCACCCTTCTCATTCGTAAGCCCAAGTGCCCAACTGCTAAACCATCGACTCCAACAATCTTGAAACTTTACAATTCGCATCCGTACATCCTCAGACAGGACATGAAAAACAAGTCAAAACATATCCTGACCCAACCTTTCTGTGACCTAATTAAGGTCATAATACGATTAGTGGATGCTAACATGGACCAGTATCTTTGACTAAACTTTCGGACAGAAAAACAGCGGATAAGGTCAAGGATGAGGCGATAAGCTATTTCTCACCGCACCTTCTGCAACTTTTGAAGCTGCCATGCTTTGATGCGCATACCAACCAAATTCAGGTTCAGTTGGTGCCAATGTAATTAAGCAGTAAGCACAACGCACATCACGAGCGAAAATCTGTAATGCCTGCAACCTACATTGTATCAAATAATTCCTTCTTATTTCGAATAGGGACTAATTTAAACAAAAAGAACTATTTCTTGAAAGAAGTTATTTTCAGGTTCTCAGTGGCCGCCAAAACTTCCATGCTTCTTCAACTCTCAGTAAAATTAATGTTGTCGAGACAATTATTTTATAATTTAACCATGTTAGAGAAGCATATCGAGGAGAAAGCAAATCCTCTGTCGTCCCTGCAGTTGTCTTATTAACATGTGGGTTTGGCTATAAGAACAATCTATAGAGGATCTAAAAATAGGATGGAGAGCTAGGGAAGGAAATAGGGGCCATATGGTGCGGGCGGGGGCGGTGGCATGAAAGCCATATACGGCAAACTCAATGCCCCTCAATGGATGGGTTACTCTTGGATGAATAGGCCTCAAAGGTCCGAAGACTTGAGCATGGTAAGTGTTTTCTATCTAGTTTTCTAATTTTAACTTTTAAAACCAAACCGATCAACTAAAAAACCAATTTGATAAAAAAAAACAAAAAAACAAAAACTGACCGTTCCGGTTATCCTGTTATTCTTTTTTTGGTTCTTTTTGCTCGCCTATAATTCTACAATTAAAAAAATTGTAAAAAAGAATATCCCAATATCGGAACCGACCATTCCATACAGATACAGCTTACCAGTCGTTCCTATATGCTAGCGTCATCGTGTAAGACTAGTTGTACACTCTAAAATAGTTTGATAAGTCAAAATTAATTGCCCAGTATCCATATATCTATTTAGATACAAAGGGCTAAGGCTGTCTCCGGGTTGCGCAACGTGACGCAATGAAAAAATTCTAGAAAAATCTAGAAAAATCTAAAAAAATAAAAATTTCAAAATGCAACAAAAAAATTCATGGTGAGGTCCATAAATTGACTTCTATAATATGAAATAAGAAATAACGAGCGAGGTGGCCCGCGCGTTTGCGCGGCTAGATTTGTTTTGATATATAGTGTTTATCTCTAACATATCAGATCGGATTTAGAGTTTATCTCTAATATATTACATCAACTTTAGTATTTAATATGAATTTCTAATATTTTGTTTTAATCTAAGCCGCATAGATCTTTTATTTTTTTCTTTGATTAATCTATCCAGTTATAATTTTGTCCCACAGTTGATTGAACGGATAAAACAACCATATTATATCATCTTCTTTTAATCTAAACCGTTATAATCCGGCCCCACAAAATCAACGGCATAGATCTTTTTTTTCTTGATTTATGTGAGAATTTCTTTGATTGATCTTGGCCGTTATAATTTGGTCCCACCGTTGATCGAACGGCTAAAATAATTTGGATGATGTGGACTAACGTGGTGGCTTCCTTTTCCCCTCCTTTATATATATAACGAGCAAGGTGACCGGTGCGTTTGCGCGGC
Organism: Raddia distichophylla; assembly: GCA_005191435.1. NCBI lineage: Eukaryota > Viridiplantae > Streptophyta > Magnoliopsida > Poales > Poaceae > Raddia > Raddia distichophylla. The sequence continues at coordinate 200,052 of SPJY01012963.1, forward strand.
TAGATTTGTGTTAAGAAAAAATCTACATGGTTGAATATGCATATTATTATGTAAATATATTAGTAGATAATATATCCATATTCAACGATGTAGATTTTTTTTCTTTTTTCTATGATTAACATGAGAATTTCTACTATTTTTCGATTAGCATGGGAATTTTTAGGATTTTAGGATTAATGTGGTGGCTCTGTTTAACTCTGCTTTATATAGATAGTAGATAGATATAAATAAAAAATTAACTTTGAAAATATAACTATAGTTTAAAAGCATGTGAAACCGTAATTTCATGTACAAGTCCATAAAAAATTAAACCATGTTTTTAAAAGTTAGAATTTATAGATAGTTGAATTACTTCATCTGGTTGAGCCACGTCGCGCAACCAGGTTGCGTCACGTCATCCCTAGAGGAAAAAATTTAAAAAATTCAGAAAAATCTAAATGCACTTGTGTCTTACGAAACTAATACGTCGTGCCACGGACGCGAAAACATCGCTTGTTTATAAATAGAATGAGTAAAAGTGACAATTCCGGCTTATCCAAAGAAATTCAACCGCGGAAGCCCCGGTAATAATCCTTCAAATATTAATTTGCTAACTTTATACGCTTCGTTCGTATGTATTTAGACGATCAGCAGTACCAGCGGTTTTTTTTTTTCGAAAGAAGAACTACCTACGATTTTAATCCCCAGTATTGTGACTTGTTCGTACATATGTTGATTGTCCATATTTATGCCCCAGTTTTGTTATGGGAAAATACCTTGTATGCTACTGAAAAGTTAAAAATAGCCTGTATGCCACTGGGCCCACACGTCATAGACTTAGACGATCCCACATGTCATACGCACAGGATGGCATACAAGGGGTTGAATTTTTTTAGTAGCACACAGAGGGAATTGTTCTTTGTTATTAACTTATTATATACTCCTATCATTTGTTTTTTAAATGCAATATTGCAGCGTTTCACCTCCAAGCATGGGGTATGTCAGCCGGCAGCGTCCCGGTTGTGTAGCTTGATTAGTTCAACCCCTAGTTCTCATGCGTGCTTTTATGATATATTTTTAAAATTATTAGTAGTGCGTACGCACATACATGTGCCTTAATGTTAGTTTGCAATTTTAAGCCTGTGTTCAAGCGCAAGCATGTGCGCATGTGTGGTGCGTGTGGTAGGATCCATGAGTTTGTGTGCGTTTTTTTTGTAGCCTCCTCGAAAAATGAGAGGCAAACGTAGGAAGTATTCTTTTTCTGAGGCAAACGAATACATCTTAAAATGGAACTTCGAGAGCACCAAGACGTTAGACGATGTGATTTCCAAAACTTTTTGATATTTTTTGAGGAATGACTTAAAGAAACTAGTCACGCCTATAAGCCGTGATTTCCTTAGAAAAGCAAATTGAGAGGAAAAAAAAATTAGTTAAGTGTGCATCGATCTTAAGAAAATCCCCCCTTTCAACCACGTTTTGTTATTCGCCAGAAAGAGCTAGCAAAGCCTAACATGCATGCATGTAAACTGCGCCGCCAGCCGCCCAGCCCCAGTGCCCCCCCTACCAAACCGGAGCCCGAAAGTGGTGCATATCGAGTCACAACTCACAAGTAAAAGCTCCAGCTTTACGCGCGTACATCACGCACTAGCTGGTAGCTACATGGACGGTTTGGTGTTTGGCCGCCCCAATCTCCATATAAAGCTCATAGCCCGCGCGAATCGAGGCGGAGAGCACTAGAGCAGCGCCAGAGTAAGAGATAAAGAGAGTGAGACCACTGACCAGAGTACAGTAGCTAGCTAAGGCTCTCTCTAGCTCCGGCCTCCGGCTAGCCGGGTGCAGATCGATCGGGAATCGGGGCGGCATGGACGCGGCGGCGTGGTTCGGCGTCAACTCCGGCCTGGCGCTCGTGATCCTGACGATGCTGTGGCGGAACCTGCAGGGGCTGCAGCTCAAGTCGTTCGTCACGCGGCACCTGCGCCGCCGCGCTCGCCGCGTCGCCGGCGTCATCGACCCCTACCTCTCCATCAAAATCCACGAGTACGGCGCCGGCCGCATGAGCCGCAGCGACGTGTTCGGCGAGGTGAAGGCCTACCTCGACGGCGCGGCGGCCTCGCGCGCCGACGTGCGGAACCTCACCGCCGAGGGCGCCAGGGGCCGCGCCGACGGGGTCGTCTTCAGCATGGCCGACGGCGAGGAGGCGGCGGACGAGTTCCGGGGCGCCTCGCTCTGGTGGTCGGCGCACTGCGAGAACGACGCTGACAAGGGCGGCCGCTCCGCCGGCCGCGGCGACCTGCGCCGGCGCTCGTATCAGCTCGTCTTCCACGAGAGCCACCGCGACCTCGTGCAGAGCGTCTACCTCCCGCACGTCCGCCGCCAGGGCCGGGATTTCATGGCCCGGAGCCGCCAGCGGAAGCTCTTCACCAACATCCCCAGCGGAAGATGGGGAGACGATGGGTACGCTAGCTAGGGACGGAGCTTAGTTAAGACCAACCTGGATCGTGGCTCCTCTAATAAACATTTGTTTAGACATCAACACCATTCCGATAGGGTAGTGTCTAGATTTCAGTGTTTATATTACATCTTTGAAATATTATTGAGTCAATATATTTTTATAGAGCCTATATCAAAAAGATATAGAAATCAAATAGAGAATGCTAAATACTTCTTAGAGACCAGGAAGGAGGGCCGTATACATCCTCGGATGTAGAGACCAAAAGTAATTCCATTATCTTAAAAAAGAGACTAGGAGGGAGGACTAAATTTAGAAATTAACTAATATTAAAATTATGTGGAATAGATTATAGAGACTGAAATTATCTATAATAGTGTTATAGGACACTCTCTTGGCCTTCCTCTTACATTATGTACACACGCACTTTAGCCTCCTCTAATTTTTACTAGTGTATTTTTACATTATGTATTTTTACTCTGGCCTTGAATCAGATCATACACGTTCTCTCTCTGGACCGAGACCCCGTTCGAGCACCCCAAGACGTTCGACACGCTGGCCATGGACCCGGCGAAGAAGAAGGAGATCATGGACGACCTCGACATGTTCAAGAACGGCAAGGAGCACCACAGGCGAGTGGGGAAGGCGTGGAAGCGCGGGTACCTCCTGCACGGCCCACCGGGGACGGGCAAGTCGACCATGGTGGCCGCCATGGCCAACTACCTCGGCTACGACGTCTACGACATGGAGCTCACGTCGGTGCACACCAACTCCGACCTCCGCAAGCTCCTCATCCAGACGACCAGCCGGTCCATCATCGTGATCGAGGACATCGACTGCGCGAGCGGCCTGACGGTGACGGCCCGGCGGCGGCGCAAGCAGGAGGAGGCCGAGAAGAAAGACGGCGAGAGCAAGACGAGCCAGCTGGACCTCGCCGGCTCCAGCGACAGCAAGGTGACCCTCTCCGGCCTGCTCAACTTCATCGACGGGCTCTGGTCGGCGTTCGGCGAGGAGAGGCTCATCGTGCTGACGACGAACCACGTCGAGAAGCTCGACCCGGCGCTGATCCGGACGGGCCGGATGGACAAGCACATCGAGATGTCCTACTGCGACTTCGAGTCCTTCAAGTCGCTGGCCAAGATGCACTTCGGCGTCGAGTCGCACGAGCTGTTCGGCGCCGTGGAGGAGCTGCTCAAGGAGGTGAAGATGGTGCCCGCCGACGTCGGCGAGCACCTGACGCCGAAGAGCATCGACGGCGGCGACGCCAGCTTGTGCCTAGCGAACCTGGTGCGGGCATTGGAGAAGGCCAGGGAGGAGGCTGCCAACGGAAAACAGGGCCTGGAAGACGACGACGAGGGCTTGGTTTCATGCACGTGAGATAACACATGGACACTCATCCGGTGGGCCCACATGGCAGCGGTATCACCATACCTAGGTGCATAACACGTGGATGTAACCGTTAGTATTCAATTAACTACCACGGATATAATTCTTTTCCATGAATTTTACTCCCACATGTTAATGTTATCTTGAATGTACCGTCAGCTTGTAGTCTTAAGTGGTATTCCTATATGTGAGTCCAAACATGTGTACTTGTATCTTTGGAGCTATCAACCGCTACACCATAACTTGATATTTATAACGATAGCTTTCGAATATGCAATGAAACATAATGTGGGGATGTGAGTGGCGTCCACTAATCCACATCGACATGGCCTTGGGCCCACTTACCGATGATTCACTAGAGAATAAGCAGGAGGTTATTAATTTAAACACGGTTTGACAGGGGGACCTACGAGTTAGTGGCTCTCGACAGGGACATGACGTCATGATGAAATATGTTGTCTTCCTCCGGCCGTCGGCGGTGTGACCGTGGATATATATTTGGATGGCTTTAAAGCTATAGGGCTCCATTTCAGAAGTTCATGGGCTCTATGGGATTGTGTTGATGAGACGGTCATAGTGACACACACATCGGCGCCGGCGGTGCGGTGAGGAAGGGTGATGATGGTCTCGACTTTGTATGGCGAAAGCGCGGGCAAGGAAAAATGATGCAAAGTAAGGGGACGGTCTAGGAGGCACGGTGATGCTCACCGTGAGCTTGGCTCGGCTCGGCTCGGCTCCGCACAGACGGTGGCCAACAAGGTGGGGCCAAACAGCAGGGTGGGCGTGACGAGTCTCCAGCGATATCTATTTTGTTCATTTCATGCGATATTCCTTGAATATCAAAGAAAAAGGATACGAACCGAATATTACATTTCCCTATCGTATACCATATTTCATGATATTTCTGGTTAGGGATAAGAAAACTTTTAGGTTCAATTTTAATACATCAAGACAATCTAAAACAACTAGGTAATTAAGATGTACAAGTATAAACTAGACATGTATGTAGCTGCAATGCACATATCCCTTAGGTACGTATATACTCATGCATAAACACACTAGGTTAACCTGCAATAGTAAGGAAATAAACCGCAAAGGGTAGGGAAGCATGTATCAATCTTCCCTAGAACAGGGAAAAGACGTTGATGATCCCGTTGTGTTGAAGTTGTAATGGAAGCAGGCAGCAGCGGGCAATTGCACTTGGTGTCTCTCAAAAAAACTTATTCACTGTCTCTCGGTCGTGCAAGATCTCAAGAGCAGATGGGGGACCTGTTCTCTCGCTATCCGATGCACGCCGAAGAAACAAGACATAATGAGCTATTTTATGGCGACACAGCAGCGGGAGGAAGAAGGCGGCCAGAAGGAGCTATCTCAAAAATGCAGTGCTCATCTGGTTTTTAGAGGCAGATGAAAACCAAGTGTCTCAAAATGACCCAATAGTTTTGAGCGAGTTAAAATGACTCAAAACTCGCTCCTTTCAGCGAGTTAAAATGACCCACTAGTGACTTCTATCTCAAAAATGCGGTGCTCATTTAGTATTTACATAGAGAAAAGGAGGATCATCCTTTCAACGGGTTTAAATGACCCACCCGTGGCCCAAAAAATATGTTGTCAGCATACTCCACTATTTAACTTGGTGAATCCATGCCGCAGCTCCACTCCGTTCCAACGGAGGCTGGAGCTGGAGCTGGACTACGCACCACCGCGAATTCGCGATGCTTTCCGAGCGAAAACCTGTGCTGCTCCCGGCACATCACGCGAATAAGGGGAGCGCCCTTGGAGCTTTGCCAGCCTGATGTGATCTCTTCTACGGCGACCGGACCACGTCGCCGTCGAGGCAACGCCGCGGTGCATGCTGCCCGGCGGCCACTCCACTTCATTCTTTCTGCGTGCATTTCCCGGATCGATTTGATTCTGCGCTGCTACGTGCATAATGTAGATGTGAGTATGTGAGTCTTTTTTTTTTTCATGGTTGATTGCATGTTCGAAGTTGTTGAGTTGAATGTTAAAGAGCTTCGAATGGTTCTTGATTTTTTTTCCCTCGAGACCAGCTCACTTCGTTTGTGTTAATTTTTGAAGTTTTTTAATGAAAAAATTAGACAATAAACCAAAACATTCATATTTCCATCTTAGTTGCTTGTAGACTTAAACTTTAACGGTTTTGCTCAATGGCAGTCGCCTGGGCGGCAGTTCACCCGCCCAGGCGACTGCCCCGTTCTTCTTCATTGCAGGCAATTTGGAGGGGGATGAGGGAGGGAGGGAGGGGGAGCACATGTACATGTGGGCCATCGTCTTCTTCGTCTCCGGTAGCTCCGCCGCCACCTTCCTCGTCTCCGGCCCCGGGCCATCGTCTTCTTCGTCTCCGGTAGCTCCGCCGCCACCTTCCTCGTCTCCGGCCGCCGGCGTCGCCCGGGTTAGGGAATAGGGTTTGGGGGTTCGGGGTCTCCAGTGCTCCCTGGGCTTAGATTGAGGGTTGGGGGCTGGCGGCCCGGCGGTTGGGTGGGTTCGTTAGGGCGGCGGCGGCGCCACCGGAGCTGGGGGTGGGGGGAGATGGCGGCCGGGCCGGTCGCCGGCGGGCGGACCTGGCGTCGCCGGCCGCTGTGGTTAGGGTGGGCGGCGTCGGCGCGGCGGTGGGAGGATGGGAGGCCTGGGCACCCCTATAGGGGCCCAGTCCGCACGTGGAGTCTCCCCCAGACTCAAACGTGGAAAAGAGTGGGGTCCGCACGTGGAGTCTCCCCTCAGACTCAAACGTGGAAAAGAGTGGGCGACTTATTTAATTGCGCCGGTCAGGACTCGAACTCGAGACCTCTGGCTCTGATACCATATTGAGCTGCATGCCCTAACCAATTCACCCAAAAGCTTAAGCTGATGGGGAAAGGAGGGCAATTCACTTATACTTCAACACAAACCACTCCAACCATGCTCCGGACTCATCATGTAATTAGCGTGTAGACTGTCTTGTGATCGGTGGCAAGTTCGACGATGCAAAAATACAAAGCACAATACTGTTGAGTATACATGTCAGCACCGGAGCTTAGCTCTCGCTTAATTACGTACCTGCCTGCGCCCGCGTGTTTGATCTTGGTGCTGTTCGTTTTGCAACAGGTTAGCATTAAAACCGTGCTTGCTCCTGTACTTCACGACAGTCCGAATGTGTTGTGTCGTTTCTCTATAGGATTTTCCCGCAATTATTCGATGGCAGGCATAGGAACATGATAAGAACATGGCATAATGATGGCATACATCCGACCATCAGCTGGAACTGAAGTGCGAAGATCTACATGAACTTGGATTAGGCTTCTTCTTTTTTTTATCCCAAATGCGTTAATATTACTTCAAATACTTCTCGCACTTGTCAAGCCATTCCCTCGTTCTCCCCTCCATTAAACATAGGAAATGAAAGTTTAGGAGTGGGCAAGTGTTGGTGGTTGAAGGGTTGCGGTCTTTGTTGAGCTGTATTTGGAACAAGGGTAATTCTTCCAATTTTCCATCTTTCTACAAAGTATAGGCACCAGCTATACTTTATGACCTAGAGTTTAGATAGTAAACTTTTCTACTGGCACTAGGGGAAGTTTAGCCATTTGGCAGAAAACCAGTAGTTTACTGGTAAATGGAGAAATTGAACCAGTTTAGAGCACTGGCAGCTCTTATAAAATCGATCTATACTAGACGAGAGGAAGTAGGAAATCAAGCAGAGGGCATGAAAGCAACTCGACCGAAGGGGGAATTTAATATAAGAATTTGCCTAAAGAAGAGATGAAAAAAATCTTCACTGGATTATGGTCGAATCAGATTATAAAGGCCTCGATTCAATGTATTATAAAAGAAAATCCCATGTAAATCAGATAAAAGAAAATATCCCATATCGATTATAGTTGGGCTAGATTGTAACGGCACAAATTAAATCTATTATTGAAAAAATCTCCACTTAAATAACAAAAGAAAAGATATTTGTCATCGATTATAGTGAGACCAGATTATAATGGCCCATATTGGATCTATTATCGAAGAAATGACCACACAATGTCAATCAAAGAAATTCCTACTTAAATCTACCCTTAATTATTATGGGTCCAAGTTGATGTAGATTTTTTATGAAAAATATGAATTAATTTGATAAAGTCCGATAAAAATAGAAGCTTGGTGGAGCACAATGTTACGCACAACGTGCATATATCTAAAACATCATATGATATATAGATACCAAGAAACAAGGAGAATCAGATTGAATTAACAGTTAGCTAGCTAGCACGAGGTGGCTATGATGAAGTTTACCGCTAGTGCGAGCATGGTCGCTTAGGCCCATACATGTCATCTCCTGTATATACTCCATAACTGCCTGTGCCAACAGAAAAATACAACACCACCTTGTGACACGTTGGCCGACAGAGCCACCATGTTAATTCTAAAATATTAGAAATATCCATACTAATAGAAAAAAGAAAGATGCACATCATCCATTGTTGTGGGTCTTGGTTATAACAGATTAAATTTTTAAAAAAGCATATTAACTTCAACAAAAAATTAAAATAAAAAATAATAGAAATAAGATCACCTTCTACTAGCAATATGGCACCAAAGGATTCTCACCCCCTTCCTTGCATGGGCCTTTGAGATTTACCATAAATTAATCCAAATACATAGGGTAGGGTCCATCTATGTTCTAACATTTCTTGGACATAAATATGAATAATACCAGATCATATACATGGGCTAAATAGTGAAATATTATTCTAGCACTGTAGCAAATAAAATAAAAGAGAAAGCAATATAGATGAATAGTGAAAATGATGTGTAAATAGTGGTTGAATCGATACAAGTTAGGTTAGGTCAGTGATGATGGTCTAATTCCTGCATCTCTTACACCCATGATCTCGGGTGTGCCGTGCGCGAGATTTCCATCGACTGTGCTACCGCGCCCCTTGAAGTCATCCGTACGCGCTCATGATCAGTGATCGTAAATTGTAATTACTGCTAAATTTTGGTAATGCGGTCTTACGTGCGCACAAGGGAGATGCATGGTATCCGATGTATTTCTTCCGTTTTGCTATATTTTTTCCATAGCACACTATGCACACCGATAAAGGAAGTATTAGTTTTAAGAAAAAAAACGATGTGAAATTCATACCCCTATTGAATAGTAGTTACAACTACTTTTCTTCTTATTAAGCATTTGATTGGGGGTAAAGTGCGGAAACATCAAACATTATTTCTATAAGTGTCATGTCACCTAGAAACTCTAGAAGAAATGGTGGCTCTAATACATTGTATCTTAACATTGTTTTCATTATTAATACTTTCTCCTTCCTCCAAAGCCAACTTCTCTCTGCGCATTAATTCTAAAGCATTGGGATGAACGTATAAATTGTTTCTAAACATCATTTCTATAGATGCCATTTCACCTAGAAACTATAGAAGAGACGATGACTCCATTGCATTGTATCTTAACATTGTTTCCATCATTAATACTTTTTCTTTCCCAAAGCCACATTCCCTCTCTGCATTAATTATAAAGTTTTGGGATATGCGTATAAATGGTTTGAAGAAACGATCTTCTTCTCTCTCTGCATTAATTCTCTGCCATGTCATCTTTCTATCCTAGTTGACATAGCAAGAAACGACTTAATACTGTACTGAAAGTGCCCTTAAAGAAGAAACGATATCTTTTTCTCTTTCAATTAATTCTATGTCATGTTATTTTTCTATCCTATCCAACATAATAAGAAACGAGTGGAAAAACTGCATTACAAGTGTTTTTAATGAACAAATATTTTGAAACGTATTTTTTTAGGCCATGGACAGCTATAATAAGATGGAGGGAGTATCAGCACAAAATCCTCTCTCTTAGTTTCTCTGATTTAATTATAGCAGAAGTTTTTAATTACAGCGGCGTGGTCGGCTAAAATCTTCCGCGTGCTAGATAGCTGGAACGGCTCCAAATCAAATCAAGCTGTCATGCGTGAGAAAAGAACTAAGGGTCAGTCGCTTTGGTCGTCCACGTTGGATGGTGGTGGCCTAGCCGCCTACTATGGTTTAGCTACATATAAGCCGGTTAATTAAAGTGGCGGTGGCGCCTTTGGTTTGGGAGAGCGTGTCGTTGCTTTTTTGCTCAATGCCATTAGCTTTTTGTCATCCACGTTGGATAGTAGGAGTACGTGGTGGCGCCTACGCTTTTGGGAGAGCCGGGTCGCAGCACTCTTGCCCAATGTGAATGGCTTTTGTCGTCCACGTTGGACGGTGGTGGGGCCTAGCTAGCCGCCTAACGTTTGGTACTTTGGTTACAGTACCAGTTAACTAGCTGTTGGTAGCGTTTGTCGTGTATTGGAATGGAGGTGACGTCTACGGTTCTGAAGAGCCGTGACGTAGCATTCTGCCCAATGCCCAGCGTTAACCTATCTGTTACTCCCTATTGCGTTATTTTTTATTTATCGCTGTTGATTTTTTGACATACCCTTTAACCACTCGTCTTATTAGAAACTTTAGTGTAAATATACAAAAAAAATATGAGCCATTCTTAAAGTACCTTTAACGATAAAACAAAGCATAACAAAATAAATGGTACTTAAATAGTTTTTTTTTCAATAAGACAAATGGTCAAGGACATATCTAGCAGTCAACGGCAATAAATAAAAATAACTGAGGGAGTATTATATTAGAGTAGAGTCAAAATAAAATTGCCACATTAATCTTAAAATACTAGAAAATCTCATATTAATTGAAGAGAAAAAATTACATCGTCTAGATCCAAATTATAATGTCTTAGATTGGAATAACTAAAATAATAAAATTAAAGCAATTCAAAAGAAGCTTTTATAAATACAAATGCTTACAAAGTTCGTATAAAATACTATATCTATCCGCACACATATATGCGGGAGGCCTTGCTCGTTAACATTAATTCACAGCGTGTGAGATTTTGTTTTTTTGTTTTTTTCACGCCGGCCGCTTGTGTTGAACTAACTAATCCAGAACCGGATCAGTGATTACTTATGTGCATGATCGACCGAGTGTAGTGTACTACTGCACATCCAGAGACCGCCTACTTTCGTCTTTAATCCGCACACGTGCACAGCTAGATATCGATGGAGTTGACAAAGATCAGTGAGCATCTCTTTGGCATAACGTCGATCGTTGCGCGTGGGGAGTAATATTCGTTCGTGCCTTCGTGGCAATATTTGATTAGCTGGAATAAACAGTGCGTTCGCTCCTTTGTTTACTGACGCCGATCACTGGTCAAGCACTAGCACGATGGACTAAAGGAGGTGCAGTGTAATTAGCAGTTTAGCACAATCAAGCACTAGCCCGATGGACTAAAGGAGGTGAGCAAAAGATCCTTGTGTCGCTCGTATAAAAATCTTTGACGCGACGCCAACGGTGGCAGCACACGTGCGGTTTGATACGTACTGTGCGTCTGTCCACGGTGATGCTTTTCCATTTAATGGCTTCGATCGATGCCCAGGGCCCAGGGAAAGTGTCGTCTCCTCCATTAGGCCTTGTTTGTTTCATACTCATTAAATTAAATTAAATAAAATAAAAATTTGTTATTTTTGTATAGGCCAAATGTTGTAATATTTTGTACTTATTTTTCTGGGATTTTAAATAGTTCTTCTTAGAGTTCGCAAAAAAAAAATTCCATTTTTTTAAAATTTTTAAAACTATTTCAAACGGGTCACAAATTTGCTACAGTAAAACACAACTCAACATTAATCTGAAACAGACAAGGCCCAACTCAGATCCACGCAAATAAGCAGCTCCAGCCCTCCAGGCCATGTCCTCCAGGCTACAGGGTGACTTGATCAAGTGATGACTTCGATTAAGTGCGTAAGCAGCGATTCAGATTCACACAGAAAGAACCATATCAGTTTTTTAGGCAGCGCTAATTTACTGAAGAAAAGAGGATACGAACTGTTTAAGTATCTCTGCATGCACTAATGTCCGTATGCAAGTACCACACGAACAGTGGCCACTCCCACACGAACATTGTTGATTCTAAACACTTTCTGTACATGGAGGCTACATATACAGCAATGACAAACCATCAATCTGACAATCATGCATCAATACAGCATCAATTGACGCCTGACAGAGTGACAGACACCCCTCACCACGACCTGCAAGTACCAGTTAGGCTTTTCTTAAAAAAATATCAGGTAGAGCTTGGTTAATGGTCTGAGGAATCCAGCCGCTGCACTCATGGACCATCTCATCTCCTCGTTAGTTCCACGGGTCGGCCACCAATATTTGTTATGTCAACGATTTCACCCAGTATGGTACCAAGGTGAAAGCAAAAAGCTCGCAGCACCTAATGTGCTGCAGAACATGATTCTTAACTGTTATTCATGTGCTTGTCCTTCACCATTAAGACTGGCACGTCATCAAAAACGCCTACAGGGGCAAGCTCATTTAGATCAAGGAACTTTCTTCCGAGACTTCTATTCTCCCTGCCATTCTCTATGCACAACCGCAGCCGCTCTTCATTCACTCCATCCTTTTCTTCCTCATGGCCTTGACTTGTTGAGATCTCCATATGAGTTACTGCATTAGAGCCAACATCTGGATCCGTTGCATTCAGTTTACCTGGCTTTCTCAATTCTGTATCCATGCCAGAAGCATCATAGCGTTGATAGTTAATACGTGGACGGGTGGAACGCTTACTGCGCCTGATGCCTATTTGAATTTCATCAACAGTTCTCAATTTGATCCCTTCAGGGCTGTGTGCTGGCAATCTTTTGTACCGGTGGAGCTCCTTTTCATCTTCACTGCTCAAACCAGCATCATTCACAGCAACCTGTTCCAATCGAAACTCTTCATCATCTTCTGAAGGACTTGTCTTGCGTTGTTTTCGACTTCTGAGATAATCCTCGTCATAGACCGCTTCACCCATGATATCATCATCACTGTTAAAGTCCAGGTCAATGTCCGAGACAGCCTCAATAAAGTCTTGTGTGTACCTTTGAGATCTTTTTCTCTGCCGGTAGCTACATTGGAACAATGCATTTTTTTAGGCCAATAAGGTCAGAGAATCTGCTGATAGGCCAATAAGGTCAGAGAATCAGCTAAACAACAACAGTTAAAGGAGTTACCTTCGGTGAAGAGTCTCAGCTTTTTCCTCACCATCACTTGCTTGGTAGCTACAAAATTTGGGTGGATCCTCATGGAATCCATTGCATACAGGAGAGGGACCAGATAGCCTACCATTATTTGATGCCTCTTGTGATGGATAAAGTACTCTTCTGCTGGTATTAGCACTAACCACAGCAGAGTTTTCATTTTTTCTGTCAATAATACAGCATAGGAACCAATGTCATAATTTCCGTTGTTTCTCACAAATCCCTTGATATGCAAAACTATCAGGCATGATGATCCACTTACATTATTGTTTTTATGGCTTCATTTATTGAATGCTCATAATCATCTGCACAACAATTTTGAAAATTTTCTGTTAGGAGAGTCAGGAAGTCCTGTATACTCTGATCTTGTTCTAATAGAAAACACCCGATGCATCAGATAATCAGATGGATAATATGACCTCATAATAGCGTTTGCACATGAACAAACATGGCGTGCACATATTATAAGTCCAAATGAGGAGCTTTTGAACAATTTGATTACTGTCATGACTTCAGTGAATCTTTAACACTTTGCTAGGAAAAGCCTGCTGACATTTATGATTTACATTAATAAGAATAGCTCAAAAATTACACCCAACATTTGTAATTAGCTTTTATTCTGCTCATCAGATGCAAAAACCAGCAGGGACAATGAGAGTCATGAGACCACACATTTACAACTGTTAAACTAAGCTTCGCAAGTTGAGACATTAGCAACATGATAATACTAATGCAAGATATACTGATTAAACAATTTAATGTGAAGGAAAGACCAGAGCAACCAGACAAACACAAGAATTTTTTCTCAACCAAGCGACCAACAAATAAAGAATAGCAGCTAGTTAATACTTAATAGCAATGTTAACTTTGTCCTTGAGATTACCAAAAGTATATGTGATGCGCTTTCTTTCACGACGAGAACGGCCAGAGGTGAATCCGTTCACTGTCAAGAAGCTTTCAAGGAGGAGTGCCTCTCTTTGTTGCTTTTTTTGCTGCCTCTCCTTCTTCTGCTAGGAACAAAATGGTTGAGATTTACTAACGATTTAGAACAGTTATTCTATTCTATGCATACAATTTAACTCACTGGGAGCTTCAGTTGGATACCTTGTGAATCTTTTCAATCTCTGGAAGATAATGGATCTTCAACTTCTTGCCAAGTGAGACTTCTGTCCTGTTCCTGCTTGAGAAAAGTTTTTCCTACATAGCACAGGCAGGGAAAACCTAGAATCATCAAACTTCAGAGAATTTGGTCAGCAAGAGAAAGTGATCTACAATTGTTTTGCTAGAATCCTATGTGCTCTGGATAAGCTGTTCTAGTGTGCCTCTGACTAAATTATGTGTAATCTGCGGCATCTACACCCAGAAGTTGCAAATCTTCAAATATTTTGGGACAATAGATGAACGATAGACATTTCATCCCAAGTGACCCCCCCATAATGTGGTCTTGATATATGCGCCAATACATAAAGTTTTGGTGGCACTGGTTATCTTCTGACACACACTAGCAAAGTGCTCGCATGCAATGAAATTCCTAAAACTTGAATATCGGTAGATGGTATACAAGTGTACATCTAAAGCACAAGATCGACTAGAGTGGACGGTGGCCTTTGTGATGGGAAGGGAGGTGACACCCACATGGAAGAGGGGTAGATGGTGGGTAATTTTAGTGCAAGCACAGGGGGCGTTTATGAAATGACGCATGCTAGGAAATTATAGTGGTGCTGGAAGGTGATTTAATGGGATGGCGTGGTGGGTAATTTTAGTTAAGCATGATAACACTCATCACTCACCATTAGACACTTCTTAATAGTAAAGATTTGATGGTTGCAGATGAATAGATAACTGAACATTAGATAGTTATTTGTAAAGTTGCCATTGGCCATTTCTAAGTGACACTTGTGCACATCCTTGTCCTGCTGAAGACTGGTAGGTGAATATAAGAAAACACAACACACAGCATTTTCCTTCTACTGTGTTGTGTGTTGCAGAACATGCACCAACACATAATTAAATACGCATGTTAATGTTAGAGCAATCTAAATTTTATTCTAAAATGGCCTTTGCTAAACTTAACTCTCTCTCATGAATTTATTTTTGTCCCCAGCATATTGTCACACCAAAATCAAAACTAGTGATATCTAAGAAAAGCAAGCCCAAGCGTGACTTGATACCACCAAGTACTAAGTAGTCACGATACAGATACATGGAGGTTGAACAATTAACAATCCCCATTCTGATGCAATGATCAAGATGATTTACAGAGATGACCATGTCAAAGCCATGTATCATTAGTAACTGAAGATGTTAAATTTTTCACAGAAAACTCATGTATTGTAACCTAACTATACCTGTGTGCGTATTGTATATGAAGGACAGATGAACCATACAAGGATTTCATTGAGTAAAAGAGGACCTAAATAAATTCATATTATTAACGCAGAACTTACTGCTGCTGCTTCAAATTCATTAAAGTTAGAGGCAACAGTTTCCCATTGATAGGATACAACAGGAACACTCGAGAACCCTTTCCTTTTTGACCTTTTTGCCGGCTCCTCCACATAATCCACTAGTCTAATTTCACGATATAATCGATGCCCAAGAATTGGATCTTCTTCGTACCTGCAACACATAAGTTGATTATACATGCTATTGGCCACAACAGGTGCTTTAAATTTCATTTGTGGTTTCTGTTTAAAGTTGTCTTTTGCCCACCAGTATGAGATTCCGAACGAATCTCCACCAATTCTTTCTTTGCGGTAGATAGAAATATGATAACCACGCTTTAAAGAACTATCAATAAAGTCCCGAACATCCTGTTGCTGCAAATAGATGTTATCAAGAACAGTTAAATTGTTGAACTTAAGGCTCTCTATAGAACCAGAAAACGTCATAATCACATATGCAGGAAATAGGGTTTGACCAGAAAATAAATGTAGAACATGACAAGTCAGCATAAATATGAAACAAGACAATTCCTGTTCTAACCTGATCATTAACTGCTTGTGCCAACTAGCTGGCTTGACACGAAAGTAAGTAATGAGTACTTTAGGCAGGTGCATATATGGCTGTGGCATAATGTACATTGTAGGATAGTGCTCAAATAACTGATCATATATTGGCAACTATGAACTACATGCTCTGAGTTACAGCTATGCTGCAGATAAATGCATTATCAATACTGTACCTTTGCAACTGATCAACTTTCATCAACATATTTGAGCATCCCTAGGCAGTTGACACAAACATATGCTATTTGTTTGGGAGGAGCCAAACGGCATGTAGCCTTTCTCAAATTAAATTTGATTTAAATGAAGAATGCCAGTTCATTTGTCAATTCTGCATGCCAGATGAACACCAGAAACTTTGGTATCAATGTATCATGCTGCAGAATGTAGACGATATGATGTATTAAGAGGGATGCTCTAGTTGCTCTGAGCAAGATAATGACAGAACAAACTGATCCATCAGTTCTGATGTTTTGGACGTCCTTTTCTTGTAATGGCACCACAAATTATGTCACTAACTGTAATGTAATATTTCATTTACCAACATGCCAAGAAGTCTGTATGTTTCATAAGGGTGTTGATCAAAGCTGGTGATCAATCATCACATACTAATTTATTGTTGTTGGGATCTTGACATTCACACAAGGTCATTTTGGTTTAATCCAACTATAAAACTTACTTTTTTTACCTGCTCAATTACAATTTCTTTCACACAACACAAGACTCCACTATAGAACTGTCATGAATACTAGACCATATCTATTTTAGCAACATTTTTTTTACATTTCATCAAACAAAGCATCATCATTTGATTTGAACTGTGTTGGTATGAATGTGTGATGGTTAATCTGGAAATATCTATGTTAATGATAAACATTTATAACTGGACATAGAACATGCATGCTGTACTAAACCACGGTAATCTGTTGAATGTGACAAGGAAACTAAGAACGAAATAGTAATTTTTAATCAATTAAGAAAGATGTACCAAAGCAAGAAAGAAAGTCTTATTCCACATAAGAAAATAGCACTATGAGGTTCACCTCTACCGTTGAAAAATGTTCACAGGATTGATGTGGGTACACACCTCAACACGTATATCACATATCGCTTTTAGGATCACTAATCGAGTTGCTGGCTCAAGTGCCTTGTACATTTCAGTTTCCGCCCTGACCAAGGAGAAACAATAGATCAAGTCATCCAAGAAACAATTGAATCAACAGATTTAATCAAGGTATGACATCAAAACAGAACTCACCCATGTGAGGCAACAATTGGTATGTCGCCTTCTGCAACCTGCAGTTCTAGCCTTTATTAGCTCATCAACCTAATGCACTACTATCCCTTATATAAAATTGTTTTTGGCAGGGAACAAATCATATACCCAGTGCCACCAGTCCTTTAATTTTCTACATAACACTGTTACCCATGTTGCACGTCCCATAGCCATTCGAGTTACTGGAGGAATTGACTGCAAGATGCAATTCGAAGTATTGAGGAATTATGTCATATTTGCAGAACTGTATTGTACAGTTGGTAGTAAGTAATACCTACTAGATACAGCCTACAATAGACAGTTGGAACAGACTTTACAAGGAAAAATAAGGTAAGTAGCAAAATGTACATTACACATATACATGATTGACCGTCGCAGTTTGAAGCATTGCAATCATTACACTTCCATTCCAAATGGCCAAATTCCTTGGTTTTAAAATATGCTAGCACGGAATACCAACACAGTAAACAAAAACACTGGAAGAATCACATAAAAACCTCCAAAGAATCAGCTCACAGAAGACAATCCTATAGCAGCTATCATAGTCCTTAAATCACATCTAATTCAGAATATATCTCCAATGTGTGAAACAAGTTAATTTGACAAACTTATAAAGCAATAGTCCAGCAGGTTCTAAAGTAAGAGACATCCTGTGTGGTGTTATGGATCGATCATTAGAACAATTCTACTATATTCTAATAACGAGAAGCAGCTTTTACAAGAAAGTGAACCCCTAACTTCACAGGCAACTTAAGACAACAGCATAATGAACCTTCACTAGGAATGTAAGAATGAATTAATTGAAACAACTAAAAGCTCACCCTTAACAGAGGCATATGAACGTCATCCAACGTGTTGTTGGGCGTTATGATCGCGTCCTCCAGCTCCTCCGCGGTGAACTCCACCACAATCTTCAGCAATGGCCGGAACACCTGCAGCTCCGAAGAAAAGGGATCACATAAAACTCAAATGCACTAAACCCCCATAAACGCTAAACCCTAAACCCTGAGCTCTGAGCTCTGGAAGGCAGAATCAGCGGAACTGCGGGCGCATAATGGAGACGGGAACACGATGGAGAGCGCTCACGTGGATGAAGTTGAGGACGGAGGCGAGCTCCCACATGCCACGCAGCCTCCACCGCGGCAGCTCGGCGGCCGCCTCGGGCTCCACCACGAGCGGCGTCACCACGCGGCATTGCGGCGTCTCCTCCTCCCCGTCCCATTCCATCCGCCGCGGCCGCTCGGACCGCGGTGGCGGGGCCGGGGACGGCGCCTTCGGCCGGCTGTTGCACGCGCGCGGCAGCCGCGTCCTCCTCGGGGTCACAATCGCCGCCTCCGCCTCCGCCTCAGCCGGGGGTGGCAGCTGCTCCAGCGGCGGCGAGGAGTCGGCCATCGCCGGTGAGACGCGTGCCGAAGCGGTCGGATCGGAGGTCGGGGCGAGGGCTCGCCCGGCCCCGTGGGAGCGGGCAGGTCACGGACTCACGGGTGAATGGGCAGGTGGTGCCGTTGCAGTGGAACCCATGGAGATGGATGGTTGGGATAGGAGGAGGGAGGAAGGAAAGGAAAGGATTAATTGATGGTTGATCAATCAAGGATTCAGGGGAGAGGGAGAAGTGGAGAACAGAGGGGAAGGGGGCGCAAGGGTAAAAAGGAGATTTCGCGTGGAAGAAGAACTACGAGCGGAGCAGGGTAGAACACAGGGCGAGTAACCCACGCCCGCGGGACAGGGGTAAAAGGGAGATTTCGCTCCCCTCGTAGAAGGGTTTTAGGGAGGTTTTGATCTAATTTTTGTCTTTTGAACTGAGGTTTTGGTTGAACTGGTACGTGGTACCCACCAGTCATGATTTTAATTTTCAGCGTTTGGCTTGTACCAACTTGGCCTTGTTTTTTTCAAGGTATCGTTGCGTTGGCGTATTACTTTAGCAAATTTAAGAGCTCTCAAAAAATGGTCTAAAGATTATAAAAAATAATTAAAAATTAATTTTACGATCTTTGGAAGGACAACTAATAACCATGAAAAAATCGTTACAAATTATCAAAACATATACGCTATATAAAAATAACAAAATTTGCTACAATATTACACAACAATACGTAACGCTGAAAAAAACAAGGCCTTGAATGACGCATAGTTGCGATTTGGCCCACATGACCAAGCCCACCGTTGGAACGGGAGAAAAATTCTGAATCCTAAGAAAAATGAGCTGTCATTTTTTTCTAAAAAAAACTTATTCCTCCTGCCACCAAAACTGATGTGAATTATACAGCAGGTCAGAGTGCAAAAGCATTCGATGACAATACCACAAAGTTTAAGCTCTAACGATGATGTCATAAGAGCATCTACAGTGCATCTCACTTAGGATGTTCAGGTTACTATTCACATATCTTTATCATTATTCATCTATATATCTCTACTATTTTACTATTTTATTCAGTACTTGAACGTCCTAAGTTAAAACCATCCAAGATTCCATTCATCCTATTAGCGAGCATGAGCTACAGAAATCCCATGGAATACATGAATATGAGATACACCGACGACCCGTCTTGGATCCAAATGTTCAGAGACACTACGCTCCTTGTCTCCCTAAATACATGTCTCTATTGGCACTATGGATCCAAATCATGAATAAAATTGCATTTGGAATAAGAGAGTTTGGCACAAAAAAAGAATATCTAGGACCGTAGATGAGAGTTTCGCAAAAAATAACCTAGAACTGTGGGGTTGATCGTGTCATGGATTCATGGTACGCTTTGTTGGCCACCAGCCTGAATCATTTGCTCTGGTCATAACACTCTTTCATAAGCGCTGCCAAGCTGCATGTGAAGCCATTCCGGTGCTGAGCCCTGGCCATATTCTCTTGGTGTTTGTGGATCAAATGTCAACCCGGGAGCCATGTTGTACGTCTGAGCACCAAACTGCAAGCAAAAGACCAAAAAAGTAAACCTTTCATATGTTTACATTAAACTTAGCATGCGTGCTAACAAGGTAGGCAAAACTATGGTCAGACCAAGTGACAAGCAATCACCAGAATATTTAACTAATATGTCACTGCAAATTTAAACCATGTTAACATGGAAATACAGGATTAAAGATTCAAAAGTGTAACTTCAACATAATTTCAGCAATGCTCGGCTACTATATGTGTTATTTCTTGAATAAGCTCTTCATTTCTGACTTCGTAATATGGGACCAGTTGTAAACTAATATAGTGGAAGCACAGAGTGCAACACCAAGCTCTTCATTTCTGACTTCGTAATATGGGACCAGTTGCAAACTAATATAGTGGAAGCACAGAGTGCAACACCAATCATTGGAGCTATGATATGTGTTAATAGCACGATATGCCATAATTCTCAGTAACCTGTTTTTTTATCTGCAATGGTCTTCCAATTCAACTATTAATTTTACAGCTTAACTTACATCTTTAGATGGAAATGTTTCAACTCCATTGTTCACATGAGCATTAACCGCCTCAAGCTTCATAGACAGGAACTGTAGATACAACCGAAAGAAAAGAGCTCTTAAGTGAAAAATATAGGGTCAGTGGGTAACATATTTCCATAGGAATCAGGAGTGCCAACTGGAAATGGTAAAAATGATATACCTCAACTTGACATTGCAAAGACTGAATATAATTAATTATCTCATCAAGGACTGATGCTTTTCCAATAACCTGACAAAGCAAGAAAAAGCTTTCCAAAGAAAATCATTTACAGAAACAGAGCTCGGAAGTCTTTGAGCTTGGTAATGGTACAAAATAAATATCATGACCAATTTATGGGATGCTGGGTGCTTTCTGAATTTGAAATGCACCTTGTTGCATCCAGGGACAAGATCTTGAAGGATTTTCATTCGCTCACTTATTTTCTCACGTCTTGCCTGACAGAATAAGCAGAACTTTCAGTGATCATGACTCACCGTTTGCATTTGAAACCAGATTTATTACTCTTCTAGCTAGGACTGAGCAGTGTGTGCACAGAGCTGTACAAGATAATCAAAACCAAAAACAACAGTCAAACTGACCCTTTCAGAAAGGCTATGGCTATCAGTTGCTTGACCCCTTCTTGCCCTCACATGAATGTAATCTTGTTTCGGTGGCTCTTCCTGTGGAGGATTTTGATCAACAGCTTTACTAGCATTTCTTGAATCAGCTTCAACCTCTGTTCTTAAACTGCCATCATCACCACTAGTCATGATTGGCTTGAAACGCTTCTTTTCTGAATCAGTCTGCTCACAATAATTGCAATCAATTATAAGATCACGATAGACAGGAGAAAGAACAATCATTATCCATTTCTACACATAGGTCATGCGTATCCCAATAGTGGACCAATTTTCTTTAAAGTGTAACATATAAATACTGCACAGAAGTACAACAGATCGCCTTCTGACCTCAAAAGCCAAACCAAGTTGTTAACACAATTCACAATCAGTGAATATAAGGGGGCCACTATCATACAAAGGCACCGATAAAATCAGAGATCACATGTGGCCAATAATGATGTGATCCACCAATATGGCTAAGAGCAACTTTCGAGAAAATAACATAAATAAAGTGAACAAGCTTCAAGAAACAGATTCAAGAATCTCTCAAAGTCCAGCTAAATAGTCAGCTACGCAAGCTTATTCATTCAGCTCAGTTTCTGCAAACATTCTATAAGTATTCCTCCCAAACAAATATATGGGAGCAGAAAATGCTGATGCCAACCTGTATTTGCGCTCATCCTAATTTCTCGGGTGATAGTTCTGTGCAGGAATCACAATTAGAACCTGATCTGCGGCCAAAACATAGCATCTAATTCTCCCATTCTCTTGTGTACCTTGCTTTGGAAGAAACTCGTAGCTATGGCTTGTTGTATCTCCTTGGACACACCCATGGGGATTTTATAATGTCATCCAAACCTACTATAAAGAGAATTCGAAATTCTAGTCCAACTAGAACTCCCCTAAATTTCCTTTGTAGCACACCTTTTCGAATCCCAATCAAAGTAGGGTATGAGTCACCTTTTCAACAATATGTGTGGCACATTCCTTAAAAAGCATATGTTCAACATACATACATACAATTTACATATATAATCACAAAGGAGGATCGGTTCTAATCTTCTAAGTTCTAATACATAAAAACTGGGAAGGTATATTACACCGCCAGGAAGAGTGACATGAATGGCTCGAAATTTCCACTTGCGAAACACAGGGCCACATTCTAATAATCTAATCCATCCATATCTATAAAGCCAGAGAGGTACGGCTCCCCTTTCAAAACCCGACACGTGTCTGTTACTGCTGCACTGTTCACGCAACAGTACTCTCCCCACAGCCTCCCCACAGCGCCCATCCCCCACGCCTCCACCCTCCGCCGGGGCGCGCCGCCTCCACTGCCGGCCTACCCGCTCCTCCACCGCCCCGCTCCGGCCTCCTCTCCTCCACCGCCGGACTCCCCGCGCCGCCTCCCCGCTCCGGCCTCCTCTCCTCCAACGCGTCGCCTCCACCGCGCCTCCTCCGCCTCCCCTCCTCCACCGCGCCGCCTCCTCCTCCCAGCGCCGGCCTCCCCTCCACCACGCCTCCTCCGCCGCCGGTTGCTCCCTCCTCTCTCTCCTTCGCTCTCTCTCTCTTCTACCCTCTCTCTCCGCCCTCGGTTTTTCTCCGCCGGCCGCAGCCGTTGCGCCGCCGACGTGCGTCTCCGCCGTCGCCGGGTCGCCTGAGCCGCATCTGCCGCTCCGCCGTCGCCGGCTACTGCTCTGCCACTTTCCCCGCCGGCCAACCGCCTCGCCGCCTCTCTCTCCCTCCCCTTCTCTCTCCCTTCCTTTCTCTCTCTTCCCCTTCCCCTCTCGGTTCCGCCGACGTGCCGCCGCCGACGTGCCGCCGCCAGTTGCCGGTGTCGCTGCGCTGCCCCGGCGCCGCCACCGTCGCCCTGCCTCCGGAGAGCCGCCGCCTACCGCCGCGCCGCCCCTTCCTCTCTCCCTCTGCTCCCCATTTTCTCTCTCTCCTTCCTTTCTCCCTCTGCTTCCCATTTTCTCTCTCTCTCCCATTTTCCCTCTGCTCCCCATTTTCTCTGCTTCCCATGTTGCATCAAAGAAGTTCTCAATTATATGCGTTGGTTTTTTTACTATTATACAGCCTACTAATTGAAGCAAACTCTGTAGTTTACCTTTCGTCATATATTGCAAAACGTCCGCTTAAAATGAAATGCTACTGATACATAGTATGAGATATGGTTACGTCACCAATCTCTTGCACCTGCGCTTCGGCATTGCCGCAGCAACGCGCGGGGTTTCATCTAGTGTTCTATATTTTCATGGCTATCTGCACAACAATATTGCCGTCTTAAGGTCATTCGGTAATGTTATACTTTTCAGGGACGTTCTCAGATTTATATATTATTTGTCCCTATAAAAACTAAATTTCGCTCAAGCATCCTAAGTTCCTAACTTTATCCAAGTCTTCGTGGCACAGCTAACTAGCTAGGTTGCGAGCCTGCGACTGGTAAGGCTGATTCCACAGCATATCACCGAGCTAAACCAATGCAAGCTAATCAAAATTCGAAAGGGCCATCCATAAAATCCTAGTTAGGTTAGAACAAGCCAGATCAGCACCACACCACAACTAGTTGTATCCATGAATAGATCACATTCACGCCACGAAAAACTCATTTCAGGGTGGGCTCGGCAATTTTCGTTGATAAACCTCGAAATTCCCACACCCTAAATGCTAGCCAACCAAAACTGACCTCGGTGGAATACGGATCACGACCAATGCAGAGGAAAACGCACCAAATCCTGACCGCCGCCGCCGACGCTGGAAGTGGAGACGAGCCTGGACGAGTCGCCCTCGGGCGCCGGAGGCTCCCGCTGCCTCCTCCGCCCGGCGCCACCCCCGCGGCTGCCCTTGCTCTGGCCCGTGACGGCCGATAACGCCTCCACAGCGCGGCCGCCGCCGCCACTGCTCGGCGGTCGCCAGGGCTCCGCGGCGAGCGTCTGGGAGGAGTCCATGGCTGGCGCAAAGCGGCCCCGCGCGGCGAGGCGGCGGAGCTCTAGGGTTTCACGGGCTCATGCGAGGGCGCTGGGTGGGAATGCACTATGCACCGGAGGGAGGCGACCAGATCGGGAGGAGAGGCCGAGAGAGAAGAGAGCTCGCAGTGGCACTGTGCACTTGAGCAGCAGGGGGCAGAGAGAGAGACGAGAGCGCTCACCGCTCAGAGAAGAGAAGACTGCACGGGGGGAGCCTGGGGAAATAAATAAATACGTAGTAGTAAAAAAAATGGGGACTCGGGATTTGGCCACGCGGTGATTGGCGGGCGTGGGGGTCGGTGACGTCGGTCCACTCCGTATGGATCGGAACCTGGGAGTCTGTCTTTGGGCCCTCCGTGGTAAATGCGTGATAGTCAAAACAGTGCAAGAGCAATGCGGAAGCTTGACCAGAGTAACAGGAACACCACGAATCCACGATACAGTGGACTTCTATAACATCTCCGATTATTGTTTCAAAACGCTATTTACATCTACTTTATGTTTCTTTTTTATTTGTGGTTGGGTTCGATTTTATTCAGTTGAGTCAAAATTTGTCATTTTTCTATAGTATATTCGGTATAACATTTTATAATATTTTTTGGGAATTCGTAGGGTTTTGCTTAAAGATCTCAAAATAATTAAAAATATTTTTAAAACTTTTTCGTACCTTTTTTGAAAACCTATAATTAAACCAAACCCAACCGAACCGCGAGCCAAAGAGGGATACTATTCATCGACATTTTTTCAATATTTCAATCGATACAATGCTAGGACACATTGAAGATGTCCCTAGAGCATGTCCAACCATTCGTTAAGATGGATTTAGCATTATTCATCAGTTTTTTCACTTTATGTTTTATTGCTACAATGCTAAGTTAATCCTAAGTTAGGATATCATTGAATTTGCCCTCAATACTCATGGGTGCTAGATGATGCCATCGTTCGGAGGAGCTTAGGCGAAAAAAACTACTTGATGATGGATCGATGCAGCAGGAGTGTAGGGGCTGCAAGGAGATGGTAGTGTCGAATCCCCAACATGCACGGTGATGGCCTTCCAACTACTACAGCACACCCTCTATTGAGTCGAGCTTAGGGGATTGTTAGGGGAAAAGTAATCATAATTAGAGTTGTTAGCCCTGTGACTGTTGCTTCCTTTTATAAAGTGTTGCCACCGATCACACTATAGATGTGGCATGGTTGTGTTTAGCTACACCATCGACATTTAGGCGAAGTCGTAGCAGTGCCATGAGCTCTCCCATCCCAAAATGCACTACCTCCAAGCATGAATGTGCATTTGGGACCTTATTCAAGCCCACATTGTGTTTCCTCTTGAGCACAGTCGCGCCTCTATATACTTGCGTCGGTGTTCACGTCCATGCACGTTGAGATCCGATCCTACATGCTCACTTGCTTATTCCGATTAACTTGACCATGTGCCGCCTTGCTCCCCTTGCTCCAGCTTGTGGGCGTGGAGGCCTTTCCATGCTCCCTAAGCATCGCCAGACCGATGAAAATAAGTTTCGGAGTCTCCCGAGCAACTGGCTTAAATAATTTTAAAAATATTGTTTTGGCTGAAAGTCGCGGCGGCAGTCAGACAGGGTGCCATATGGCACATTTTCCTCGTTGCCTTGCTCCCACTCCCTTCCTCATGCTGTCGTGGCTACCCCACCCACCATAATTCCAGCCACTAATGTTGATCTCCCCACCAACTCCGCCATTGCCCCACCACAACTCATCTTAGCTCCTAGTCTTCTTCTAAGCATGGGGGAATGGGTTTACCCCAACCTTAACCCAAACCCAAACTTCGAGCTTTTTTTAGATAATGAAAAAATTTAGCCTCTACATCATAGATTTATATAACCATACAAAATTAAACGTACAAGACGTTTAAAAAAGGCCAAAAGAAAAACCGAAAGGAGCTTAAAGATAGCTTAGCCAATACAAAGTCTAAGGTTATTCCATCGACCATAATTTGCGGAGAACAACATCGCCACCATTTTCAAGGAATGACAATATGATTTGATCGCCTCATGGTCATCCTCCTTATGGCGAAGCCTAATGACACAACCAGTAGACTACTATGAAGATCTCACCTACATGGAAAAAGAACCTTTGCATTTGTCGAAAACCATATCATCTCGACAAAGCTAAATGGACCAAAGTAAAGTGGCCACTCCAACTAAAATTAGCAATTTTTAGTTAAAACATTCTTCAAAGCCAATCACCCAACAAATGAGTCCAGTTTTTTTGGAGCTTTAATTTAAGTCAAAAGTAACGTGGACAATGTGTCACATAGATTTAAGCAAGATGACAATGAAAAAATGATGATGAATATTCTCATTAGCGCTAAAGAAATACTAACACTTTTAGTTCCCTCTCTAATTATGTTTAGTAAAATTATTTTTAGTCAAAAAAACTCCTTGCTCCAGATACCACAAAAGGACTTTTATGGGAGCTTCATTCTTCAAATAAATTTGTTGGGTTTAGTCCCACATCGATTATTGGTGATGGAGAAGCACAACTTAAAAGGTGGAGGCACCCCTCTTCCTTCAGGCTAGTCTTTTGGGCTGAGTTGGGCCATAGCCTGGGTTGTGCTTCTAGTTGGGCCAATAGATGCGGAGACCTGGGCCCAAGACCAAGTGTTGGTCTCGAGGGGAGCCGGATCGCTGGCGGGCCATGAGATGGCAGGATCGCTACGGGCTCCTACAAGTGGTGTCAGAACCATGGTTGATAACCTGAAACGTCTCCATGAGATCGCACGGTGTAGGACAGATGGTCCGATGTGTAATGGGGAAGATTGTTGGGTTTAGTTCCACATCAGTTATTGGTGATGGGGGAGCACAACTTAAAAGGTGGAGGCACTCCTCACCCTTCAGGCTAGTCTTTTGGGCTGAGTTGGGCCAGGGCCTGGGTTGTGCTTCTAGTTGGCCTGGGTTGTGTTTCAAGTTGGGCCAATAGATGCGGAGACCTGGGCCTGAGACCAAGTGTTGTTCTTGGGGAGAGCCGGATCGCTGGCGGGCCATAAGATGGCAGGATCGCAGCGGGCTCTTACAAGTGGTATCAGAACCATGGTCGGTAATCCGAAACGTCTCCATGAGATCGCATGGTACACATCGGTTATTGGTGATAGGGAAGCACAATTTAAAAGTGGAGGCACCCCTCTCATTTTAGGCTAGTCTTTTGGGCTGAGTTGGGCCAGGGCCTGGGTTGTGCTTCTAGTTGGGCCAATAGATGCGGAGACCTGGGCCCGAGACCAGGTGCTGGTCTCGGGGGGAGCCGGATCGCTGGCGGGCCATGAGATGACAGGATTGCAGTGGGCTCCTACAAAATTTATTTAGAAAAATAACATTATGACGTATCAATCTTCGATATATTGACTAAACGAAAACAAACCGTTTGTATGCAACTTGCAGATAAAGGTATCACGCTTGCCCGAGCAGGAGCACAACATAGATTAGCCCTATCCCGTTGATTGGCTCTTGGAATGTGTCAACGTGCATTAGCATTGCTAACCGCCGACTGATTAACCGCTGACGTTGATGTCAGAAGTTAGCACCGGCAGGCAGAAGCTATAAGCTGCTGCGTGCGTATGCATCAGAAGTTAGTCGTCAGCGCTTCGCCCAACAGCCGGACCAGGCTGCTAGCTGCTGGCCAGAGCCCAGAAGCTTTCAAGTTGCAACCCCAGTGCCCCACACTCATTCATTGTCCGCTGCACACAACGCAGCTCACGAAGACGCACAGCGGCAGCTGATGGTGGTAGTAATCCAGGAGTAGCGCCACTACTACTGATTCGCCTGGTCACGTACGGACTCGAGCGGGATAAGTCTGGACGAAGCCACCCGACGACGCGTGGGCAGCTCACCGCCGTCCGCCGCGCCACCGAGCCAGCGCCTGCCTTGGCGCCTGCGCCACTCCGCTAGATGCTGCTGCGTCTGCCGCAAATTCAATGCCGGGCTCATGGCTCGCCGATCGCCTTGTTATGGATAGCACTAGCACAGCACTGGTGGCGCCAGGAGGGGGCAGCAGCGCTCCGCCATCTCCTCGCTCCGATCTTATGAATGGCGCCTGCGCGCATGTCAGGCTTGCATCGGGGGGTCACACACCAGCTAGCCTGAGCCAATGCGCGGCAGCCACATGGACCGCACCTCCGCCGACAGGTGGGCCAACAACGTCCTCTTTGGTTCACGGTACGGTTCAGTTTGGTTGAGTTAAAAATCGGTGGCCCTTGAGACATTGAAATACTAAAAAAAATTACAAAAATTGAAGGATCTTAAAAACCTCTACGAAATGTTAAAAAAGTTACAGAATGTTACGCTGCATGGACTACATAATGATAAATTTTGACTTAATCAAATAAAACTAAATCAAACCACCGACAAAGAAGGCCTTATTTAGCTGGCCTGGACTCGCTGAAAATTGTGCAGGTCCAAAGCGAGCCCTGAACTCCTTATAAATTTTAAAGAAAACCGTTTCGGAAACAAAACCCGAGAAGGAGCGAGGGTGTGGGCATGCAGCGGCGAGTGGTGGCGTGATGAATGCGCTGCAGACGCGCCATGGTCACCTGCTCGCCTCTCCCGAGTCCCGAGTACCGACGGTCAGAGATCAGCCGAGCCGAGAAAGTACATTTCTCCGATCCAGCAGTGTGGCCCATAAGATTTTTCGAGCTCTCTGGCCTGGCCGATTCCCCGGCCATCAATGCCGCATCGATCGACGATAGGGATCAACGATCGATGCATGTCCATCCAGGGTGCATGACTGCGCGTAGGCGTACATACATAGTCACGTATCACGTATGCATGTGATCGTCGTCTTCAAGGATGCACACTGCGTTACTGTATATCACGCATCAAGGAAACCACCTGATACCAAAAAAACGCAATGGCCACCGCGTATATGATGTATGGCCCTATAGGTCGCACGTACCATTGATGAGGTGAAAACCCAACCTTATCTCATTTATTCAAGGTGACTTTATATTTGATGGGATTGAGGAAACTTTCCCTCTCTAACAACATTGTTAAGTTTCATCATCAGCTACAACATCACTCCATCAGTTTTTTCATCAACACTCTTGTTCACCTTCTCTCTCACGTCTAACTGAGCCAGCCATGGGGGGCTGGAAGCTGACGCCGCTGCTCGAATCCTCAATCGCCACCATTGAGCCACCGCCGCTGCTCGAATCCGCTACCACCCTAGGCTCCGCCTCCCCCCTCCTCTCAGCGCCTCACACCTTCCTCTCCCGCCCGGCTGCCTAACTCCCACCTTGCCCCTCCTCGCATCGCCACGTTCCCATTCCATGTACTTGCGCTCCTCTTCTCTGACTCCTCCACCTGCCTAATCCCCTCCCTCCTGACCTGCTTTGCCGCCACCTCGACCACTTCCACAGTAATGCTGCCCACTTGCCGCCACCGCCTACTTTGCACTCCTGCTCCTGTCCTCCCACCTCCTCTTCCTCTTCCTCTGCGTGCACCCGTCCCCGTCCTTGTCAGCGCTCCATCTCTGTGCCTATTCCCTCACCTTGCGAGTAGTGTTAACGCTTCGCACTGCCCTCCATGGTCGTTGGGTAGATCTGGGTGCTTGCACCAACGTTGCCCACGAACGGGCAAGTACGATGGCCATAGTTCGGAGTGGCAGCAGCTGGAGTCGACGACAGTAGTCGAGAGTAGGACGAGCGACAACTGGATTTGACGGCAGCGGCTAGAGCTAGCTCTTAAGAACCTTGATTTTTTTAGTCTAGTTTTTGTTCCTATATATTAAAAGCACAAAAAAAGTGAACCGGCATATATAAGTAGATTAAAAGAACATTTCAAATTATAGTTTAACATTTAACTTATTGTTTTAGTTTAGTTAGTTTATTTATTTAGCTTAACGACTGAAGATGTTCTCTAAGTTTATCCCGCTGGCCCTGGCTATTGAAACTTGAGAGCCATCGATCTCTTATTAGAATTAGTTCATTAATTATTAAAGTCTGCCCGATCAATCAGTTCTCACTTGAATAACCCAGTCCCAGTGTCCAGTCTCCAGTGTCGACCATGCACACACAATCTTAACTCAAGCACCTGCATACGAGCAGCAAACCCCAACTTTTACAGACTCCATCCTCTCAGTACTGTGTGCTTACCCAGCAAACCCGGATACACATATTACACATGGCAGAAGCCAACACTGCCGCTGCGAGCCAGCACACTACTACACCGTGATACACATTACACATAGTGACATGACATGAAGAAGCCAGAGAAACAGTACTAGCAGGCAGCTAAACTACACAGCATGAGAACACGCACACGTACGTATGTACGTACACAGTACCACACCTGGAACCTCGCGGAATATATATCAGCTTACGTCGAGTTGAAGTGGTCGAACCACGTACACGCACACGTATACGCGCGCGAGTACGTGCATGACACCACCCCCACGTCCTACACTGCTGCATACTCAAGGCGTGATGCCACCAGCACCTCCGCCGCCGAAGCCACCGAACGGGGTGCCGCCGCCGCCGAAGCCGCCGAACGGGATGCCACCGCCGCCGAAGCCGCCGTACGGGGTGCCGCCGATGCTCCCGACGCCGCCGCCGACTCCACCGAGCGGCCCGGTGACGCCGCTGAAGACGCCACCGCCGTTGTTGCCGAAGCCCCCGCCGTAGCCGCCGCCGACGGCCGGGAATCCCGGGAGGTCCCCCATGCCGCCCACGCCCACGAACAGGTTCTTCTTGTCCGCCACGCCCGCGCCGCCGCTCTTGGCGGCGGCTGCTGCGGCCGGCAGCGCCGCCGCCGCCGCGCCGCCGGGACGCCGCCGCTGCCGCGCCGCCGGGCACGGCTCTTGCGGCATCCACGGCGTGCGACAGCGCGAGGCAGGCCAGAAGAGCAGCAACGCCGAAGCAGAACCACTTGGCCATGACTCTAAGCTCTAGCTGCTCTCAGAACTGAACTCTCTGTGCTGTGCGCGAGCTGCTGCTGCTTACTGTTGCGCAGTGGGGAGAGTGGCGCTCTTGCAGCTTAAATAGGCGAAGTGGGGCAGGTGAAGGGTGTAAATGCATGGGAGCGATTGATCGGTGTAAATGCGCGGAGTAATAAGCTTGCCCAGAACAGGAGAGGAGGTAGACGACGACGTGGAGAGATGCTGTTGATGTTGCGGTCGTCGTCGACAACTCGACATGCCGTGATGGGCGCAGCGCCTGTAAGAATTAGCTGGGCCATCTCGGCCGGTGGTGGGCTGCGTGACATAAAGAGGATCAGAGCCCAACTATGGCCCAAAAACCAAGCTTTACCGGCTTATTATGGGGTTAAGTCCAAGCCCAGCATGATCCTAAATTCACCTCGCTCTAAAAAATGTACCAACCTTTCTGTTTACTGAGTAGTGCTGCACTGATGCAATGACCGGTAAGATTGTACTTTTGATTTGCTGGATCATAACTCAGTGGCACAATTCAACAGGGGAAGGAGGGAGCCGGGAGGGAGGGCGACTAGTGGAGGTAAAAAAGCCTCCAGAATGGAGAGACTTCAGCCCATCATGGCCCAGTCCGAATTGCTGGCTACCAGTACAAAGTAGACGGATACGACAACTGCAAACCGCCAGTTTCAGACTTCCAGTCCAGGAAATCTAGCAAATTTCAAAATGTGCACTTCCCAACAAGTTTACCATCTCTTCTCTTCGCAATCCATAGTTTTACAAAACCGCAATACGAAAACCGTATCTTCCCTTTTGTTTGTATCTCTCCTGCCTTCAACGGCGTGACTGTATGGTAGTGAGTTGTGTTCAGAACTAGCGACCGTAGGATGATACGGAGTTACAGATACATGTATACAAAAAGAGAGAGCATGGAAGCCTTCTCAGAGCCCGAGGAGAAGCAGTGATGGTTGGCAGGTCGGGAAGAACCAATGGTCCAGCAGTTCAGGAGCCCAAGACCAACCAGAGATCACGCGAGATCTTAGGGTACATCTCTGCAGCGCCTGGCAAAGTTGCCTCCAGTCAGAGTGTAGACGAAGGCTTCACTCAACCTTGCACTGGGAAAGCCCAAGCCTCTTTGCCTAATGCCTAATCAATGCATTTGTAACTCAAACGAGTGAGCTGGCCCGTGCGTTTGCACGGCTAGATTTGTTTTGATATATAGTGTTTATCTCTAACTTATAATCTATCTCTAACATATCAGATCGAATTTAGAGTTTATCTCTAATATATTATATCAACTTTAGTATTTAATATGAATTTCTAATATTTTCTTTTAATCTAAGCCGCATAGATCTTTTATTTTTTTCTTTGATTAATCTATCCCGTTATAATTTGGTCCCACAGTTGATTGAACGGATAAAATAACAATATTATATCATCTTTAGTATTTAATCTGAATTTCTAATATTCTTCTTTTAATCTAAGCCGTTATAATCCGGCCCCACAAAATCAACGGCATAGATCTTTTTTTTTCTTTCTTGATTTATGTGAGAATTTCTTTGATTGATCTTGGCAGTTATAATTTGGTCCCACCGTTGATCGAACGACTAAAATAATTTGGATGATGTGAACAAACGTTGTGGCTTCTTTTTCCCCACTTTTTTTCTTTATTTATATGAGAATTTCTTTAATTGATCTTAGCCGTTATAATTTGGTCTCACCGTTGTTTGAACGGCTAAAATAATTTGGATGATGTGGACAAACGTGGTGGCTTCTTTTTCCCCTCTTTTTTTTCTTTATTTTTGTGAGAATTTCTTTGATTGATCTTGGCCGTTATAATTTGGTCTCACCGTTGATTGAACGGCTAAAATAATATGGATGATGTGGACAAACGTGGTGACTTCTTTTTCCCCCTCTTTTTTTTCTTGATTTATGTGAGAATTTATTTGATTGATCTTGGCTGTTATAATTTGATCCCACTGTTGATCGAACGACTGAAATAATTTGGATGATGTGGACGAACGTGGTGGCTTCTTTTTCCCCTCCTTTATCTTTACCTAATAATAAAGAGAATAGAGTTTCCACTCGGTATTTCTTCTTCGTCCGTCAACCCCTTAAGCACCGTCTGATCGCGATCGGACGGCTCCTCCCTCTCCGCCACTTGAAGGCTTCATCACCGAATTAAGCCGGCCCAATTTTGGCCCATAATCACAGAACCCTAATTGCCAGCTATAAAAGGGGATCAACCCTAATCAAGGATGAATCAACACGAACATCAAGCCGGCGGCTGGAAAAAGAAAGGAAACAAAAAAAGAGGAAAAGGTAAACGGGGAAGGGCACCGCCCCTCCCCATCTCTCTCCTCCCTCGGTTCTCTCTCTCTCCAGGGCACAGCTACCAGGGGCGGCCCTTCTCCTCCTCCACGCGCCGTCCCCGTCTCCTCCACGCGCCGCCTTTCTCTCCTCCTCCAGCGGGGCCACGCGGCCCTACCTCCTCTGCTCCACGCCGGCACCGCCCTCCTTCTCCACCACGCACTGGTGGTGGTCGGCGCCGCCCTCGTCCTCGTCGCTCCGATCACCTCCAGATCGGCGCCGTCCCTTGGCCTCTCCGCACTCGACGCTGGGCGCGCCGCCCCAGCCCTGACTTCCTCCACATCTGGCGACAGTGCGACACCCCTGCCTCCGGCCATCCTCAACGTCGGCGCCGCCCTAGCCCTCCTGCCGACGTCGCCCCGGCCTTCCCCACTGCCTCGGCCACGCCCGGTGCCTCCCCGGCCACCTCCGCGTCCAGCGCCTCCCTGGCCAAGCCCGGCGCCGCCCCGTTCTCCTCTGACGCCGCCCCTGTCACCCTCAACACCGTCGCCGCCCCGGTCCTCTCCCCTGACGCCGCCGAGCCGGCCCTGCTTCCTGTTTACAATCTGCTATCTGTATGCTCTCTTCTTCGGTTCTCGGTACATTTATACTAATTTTGGCATATAATAGTATTTAAGATGTTTGAATTTTTTTAAATCAAGCAGTTATCTGTTGATAATTTCATAATTTTTGAAATTAAATTTATTTTCTGTCGAAAGGAAAATGTATTTAAATTACGACAACTGCAAACCGCCAGTTTCAGACTTCCAGTCCAGGAAATCTAGCAAATTTCAAAATGTGCACTTCCCAACAAGTTTACCATCTCTTCTCTTCGCAATCCATAGTTGTACAAAACCGCAATACGAAAACCGTATCTTCCCTTTTGTTTGTATCTCTCCTGTCTTCAACGGTGTGACTATATATGCTAGTGAATTGTGTTCAGAACTAGCGACCGTAGGATGATACGGAGTTACAAATACATGTATACAAAAAGAGAGGGCATGGAAGCCTTCTCAGAGCCCGAGGAGAAGCAGTGATGGTTGGCAGGTCGGGAAGAACCAATGGTCCAGCAGTTCAGGAGCCCAAGACCAACCAGAGATCACGCGAGATCTTAGGGTACATCTCTGCAGCGCCTGGCAAAGTTGCCTCCAGTCAGAGGTTATGACGAAGGCCCAAGCCTCTTTGCCTGATCAATGCATTTGTAACTCAAATACGTAATTCTTCACTTGTGTACACGTGAGATGGTGCTGCTGTAGGATCTCCTAACTGGGAGTAGATGAAACGTGAGACGATTTACTCTGGTTGTTAAGTGCAAGTATCATGTAATTAAGTAGAGCTACAAGTACATGGGGAACTCTCTACTCTCTGTGCTTGGGATCAGAACTTCAGAAGAGTACAGAACGATGGGTCTATCGTCTATGCCGGCTGCCGGGACCCAGGAGCATCTGGAAGAATGCATAAATAGGATATATCTCTGTCTCCACTTTGGTATGCATCTCTCGCAGAACTGATCCATGCTTACATCTCAATTCAATTCCGGGGCACAAGGTGACTGATCAAGAAAAGAGCAGATTACTCCCCAGAAATTTCACTTCTTTTGGACACAGAAACAGCTCTCATGACAGTCTCTCCCTCCTCCCCCTGCCTGCTTTGGAGCTCAACCAAATGAGCATGCCACTTTGGCTGTTCAAAGCTACTAAGTTTACAAGAAAAGAAGTTAAAGAGAAGAGGGGCAATGGAGGGAGGGAGGAAGCTAGCAAAGGGGAGAAAAGGCATGCATGGTACTTTGGCAGGATGGTGTTTCTTTCCTTTCTCTTTAGTCTTCACCCCCTCCCTGCCTTTGCTCTGTCTTTGTTTCTTTGTTTGCTTGTGGCATGTCCAATATAAAATAATTTTATTCCGAGTTTAAAGTACAATCAGAAAACACAGCAGTCCTGTCAAACAATTTTTAAGTTTTTTTAAAAAATAAGAAATACATAGTAGGCAAAGCAAAAGCCTCCTTAGCAAGTTGGATTGCTTTTATAGGTGCTATGGCACATACTAAATGGATTTTCAACATCTCATCAAAAGAGAGCCAAATCCTAAAAAATAGTCGGTCCTTGTTTCCTGACCTGCTTTCTCTGTGGCAAACTTATGACATGATGTTGTAATTGGTACAGTGACAAGGAAAAAGAATGAACACCTCAAACAAAACAAGGTAGTACTACCCATGTCTAAAGTTACTGCTGCCAAAAAACAAAGGAGCTGTTGCCCACATCCCTTTGCCAAGAATCTTTGATGCTTGTTTTTTTGGTGAGAGGGAAGCTTGATACTTACTACTCTCTTTACAAAAAACCCCCACCCCTAGAATAGCCTTTGTTTTGCAAAAAGCTAAAGTCTTTGTGCTTAAAACTGTCTTAAATAGCAGTGCTTAGAAGACGAGATAGGCAACCTCCCCCTAGTTACACCAGCATCCAGCCAGACCCACCATGATGTAGCTCTTGTTTGTTCCTTCTTGCAATGCACCATCTCTTTGCTCCACACCACATATCCCTCCTCTTGGACCGGAAGCTTCCGAGCCTTGGGATGCTCGCCGCTATGCTCGGCCCGGCGATCTCCCAGACTTGCCAGTTCCCCTGAAGGATGCAGAATGGAAGAAGATCAAACCAGAGGCACAGGAATGGATTGAAACAGCACGCAAGTCTGTGTTTTCAGGTGACCCTACACTGAACCGTTAAGCTTTTCTGTTGTGTATTGTAATTAACCATGGGGTGTGCTTTGATTCAGTGCTTCCATGCATGTAGCATTATCATTTCAAGTATGATGTGTGTTACTAATCCACTTGCTTTTGCTGAAAGAATAACATATCATCATAGGGGAACGTGGGTGGCAATAAGAAAAGGGGAGTGCCATATTCTTATCTTTTTATTCTTCTCAATCTGTTATGCTCGTTCATTAAAAAAAGATCTGTTATGCTTAAACAACAGTAGTCAGTATATGGCACCTTAAACATTTTGAGTGCCTGGTTATTTTTTCCTTCACTTTTTTTTGCACAGATTATTTCACAAGAAAAAAATTCAGGAAAACATAGCGAACGAAATCCTATTAAGTTGATGCTGAACACATTGCAGCAATATACCCTCAAACAAAAGTTGGCCAACAAACAGAAGAAATGGAAGATGCCAAAATACCATATTCCCACAGCATAGCCTAAACTAAGATCTGCTAATGAATCACGGGAGCGATATAACGAGGCCACACCTCAAACCAACTGAGTGACATTTTCAAGTTCTTGGCTTTATTATCTTGTTTTCTGTAAACCCTTACTTATCAATGGAATTGGCAGCTCCCCTGTCATCTCTTTTTTCAATAAAATAGTAACACTTTTTCAAGCCAAGAAGTTCAAACTTCAGGAAGCCTATTCCTGAGCATGGATATGGAACCTAGTTTTGTGATGTGGCAAACTCAAACGCAGGAGCCATTTTTAACAGCAAGACAAGAGACATTTTTTAACTCAAGTATGTACAAACAAAAATAGGAGGGAAACAAGCCAGCTCAAAAATAAAAAAAATTGCAACACATGGTGCAGTACCTGTTGTGGATAGGATCAGGACCATTCGGCACCTTCCTCTTGCTGTCCTGGAAAGGATCATCGGCCTTGGATAAACCGTCCAAGTTGCTCCGTCCTCCGTCGACTCCGGCTCCGGCCATCATCCTCCTCCCGCCGATCGCCGGCGGAGACGGTTTCCCGCCGCCATCCGCGACCAACGACATCAAAACAAGAACTCCAAACAGGATGGCCAATGCCGCCGCCGATGCCCGCCGCCTCACGGACCCGGCCGGCCTTCTCATAATACCTCCCGGTGGTCACCGTCGTACGGTACGTCTCCTCGCCCTGCCTCTTCCTCTTCCTCCTTCCTCTCCTCTGCTGTCTCCCTAGTCCCTACTAATAAGCAGTAACACTTGCGCAGCTGTGCTGTGCTGCTGCTGCTGCTGCTCTTCTACTTCTACGAGCTTCTGAGTTCTGATGGGTGGTGGTGCAGCTGCGACGCTGCAATGTGACTGCATATTATAATGTGAAGAAGTAGCAGCAGGATTTATGTCAGTCGCTGTTGCGGCCTATTCTTGCTTCTTGTTCTGTTCTGGGGTTTCTTTTGCTTTAGCTGATTCTGCTGTGCTTTTGAAGCGCCTAATAGAAGAGGGAGGGGGAGTAGAATCAAAGCAAGCGAGAGCCATGCTTGCTTTTGCGCTTTGCTTTTTGAGTTATGTTGTTTTCTTCCCTTTTCCTTTTGGATTTCTTGTTTGTTCTTGTGGAGGAGGGAGGGAGGGGAGGAAAAGACAGCGAGGAAAGAAAAGTTTTAGGAGGCATTGCTATCTGATCCTTAAGGCTGTCCCTGGTTTCCCTCAAGTACATTCTTATTGGCAGATAATTTCAGGCTCCATGTTCAAAATAAATGGAAATACTTCATCTTTGAGTAACTCTAGGAGGGTGCATGACACATGAGAGATTGCCCTGGTAAAGTGAGGTCCAAAAGCAGGTCCAAAGTGAGCAGCACCCTGAAGAAATAAACACCACTTTCAGGTGATGTGTCACAATCTGTTCTATTTAGGGGCAGGATTACAAAGCATTGCTAGCGACAGGATTACAAAGCATTACTCCTCTCACAATCAGTGTTATGATTCTGAGTATCTTTTTTGAATTCCCCTTGAAATGACATTTTTAAACACACCCGCTGAAGTCCATTCGTTTGGAATATTTACATACGAGTGTATTCAGAACTGTTGGATTGCTTCCTGCTAATGCCCCTACATGTGGAATCAACCGACTGCGACTGATCTTAGAATATTTCTCAAAATAACAAATCAGGACCCATGCAAATTCTGGTTGTGGCCAAATGAAGAACCTATAATATTATGGTTGTGGCCAAAGCATCTCTCTCTTCTTATGCAGGACGAGCCAAAATTTCTTTGGCAGAGGAAGATCGAGGCAGGACACTGAACCCAAAGAGCTTCTATATAGGGGAAAGGGCCAAACCCAGCTGGTTATTTTTGAGACAGGCTTACACAGTTGTTGTCCTCAAATCCACTGTGAACCAAGACATCAACAACAACAAAAAAAAAAGATGTGGGAACAGGTAGTTGCCAGCCATCATTAAGGCATTTGAAGTAACAAATGAGTACATCA
This sequence comes from Raddia distichophylla, assembly GCA_005191435.1. Classification (NCBI taxonomy): domain Eukaryota; kingdom Viridiplantae; phylum Streptophyta; class Magnoliopsida; order Poales; family Poaceae; genus Raddia; species Raddia distichophylla. Next base: position 238,677 of record SPJY01012963.1, read on the forward strand.
GTACATCACTTCGTTTCATCCAAAATTAGTCAAAATATATGTGCATGTTAAATTGTCAATGTGTAAATGTAACTAGGCGGCTAGGCCTTATTTTACTGTCCAACTAGGTGAACATGCATCAAGCATCTACCAAATGTGGAAAAAATGTTCTATGATTTGCAAGCATTGCAGCTCTTCTGACATTGACCAGGTGAGTCTATTGTGCCAACCATGTAGCCCGAGTTGTTGCTGCATTCGCCTGATGCGACCCATGACGCACGATTCTCGCTCTGGTCGGAGCATCCATTGATTTGCTCGGTGCCCGATGGACTGTCATAAGACCTAACATGGATCCACTTCAGTGCAGACCATTTCTCACATTCTATGACCGGGCAGCTTCCATGGAAGCTGAGTGGATCTGGTATGCCATCAGCCTGAAGGTTAAAGAACAGCACAGCATCACCCTTCACAGATTTCACTGCAGGCAGATGACATTGTCAGATTCATTCCTATATAGATCCCACAGTAATATCAAATTTAGACATTTAATCAAGCTTGGACATTATCTGTCAAGCCCTTTTTGTGTGCACTCAGAAAACGAATCATTCTTGGTTGAGACTCCCACCCCTGTATGTTACAATTTAAATTGCAGCTCTTCTGACATTGACCAGGTGAGTCTATTGTTCCAACCATGTAGCCCGAGTTGTTGCTGCATTCGCCTGATGCGACCCATGACGCACGATTCTCGCTTTGGTCGGAGCATTCATCGATTTGCTCGGTGCCCGATGGACTGTCATAAGACCTAACATGGATCCACTTCAGTGCAGACCATTTCTCACATTCTATGACCGGGCAGATTCCATGAAGGCTGAGTGGATCTGGTATGCCATCAGCCTGGAGGTTAAAGAATAGCACGCATCACCCTTCACCAGTGTTTTAAATAGCGCGCTAAACACTTTATCGAAGGCCTCCCAGAAACGCTAAGACGTGCTATAGCGACGCTAAGACATTTAGCTTTTTTTTTTAAAAAAAATGCAAAATGCAGAGAATCATAGCAGCTATTTAAATCCAACATAAAATAATTATGCAGCTCTCCTGCATATTAGTCTAACAGCTTAACAACTTAAGTACTTAATAAGTCCAACAAGGCAACAGGTAACAGCAGTACAGGCGTACAGCACACAAACAACCCACCATAGCAACAGGTAACAATAACACACTAACAGTGTAACAACAGTACAGCACACAAACACCGAACACTCAAACTCAGTAGGAGACGGAGCCAAGCAGCTCCTGGACAGTTGAGTGGATTTGGGCTGTATATTGTGTGGATTTGGGCGGCCAGCCGCTGAATTTAGCTCAGCACCAAATTTTGGCCCAAAGTGCTATAGCGACGCTAAATTGGTCTGTTCGCGGCGCGGTTTAGCGCGCTATTTCGCGCTATAGCGGTCTTAGCGTCAATAGCGTCAAAATGATAAAAAGCATAGCGCCAGTGTCTCCGAAACGCTATAGCGGCGCTATAGCGCGCTATTTAAATCCATGCCCTTCACAGATTTCACTGCAGGCAGATGACATTGTCAGATTCATCCCTATATAGATCCCACAGAAATATCAAATGTAGACATTTAATCAAGTTTGGACATTATCTGTCAAGCCCTTTTTGTGTGCACTCAGAAAACGAATCATTCTTGGTTGAGACTCCCACCCCTGTATGTTACAATTCAAAACCTGAAAATAATGGGTGCCAAGTGCCAACAGTGCTAAAATCAGATACCTTGGCATTGGGGAAGACGGTTTAGCCTCCTTTCTCGACTGTGGATTGTAATACTAAAGAAAAAAAAAAAAAGAAGTGGGCTGAGTTGGGCCGGCCAGCCCAGCCCAGCTCACCTCACCTCCCTATAGGGGGAGCACGGCAGGGGCAAGGGGATCGGCTCCCCAATTGCCTCTCGTGCCCCTTCCTCCCGTTCCCTTCTCCAAGCTCGCCCCTCTGCTGCTGCTCGCCGCCACTTAGGTGCTCGTCGCCGGTCGTCATCGGGACGCCGCTAGCTGTCGGCCGCCACAAGCTACCGCGCCGTTGTCTCCCTCTCCTCCCATGCGTCTCCGTCTCCCTCTGTGCTCCCTGTCCTGGCCGAAGGGAGGCAAGGGATGGGGGG
>SPJY01012963.1:240895-307894 GCA_005191435.1 Raddia distichophylla
TCTGGTTCCTCGACCCCCTGGTGCCAATGTCGTGACAGGCAAGTGGATTTTCAAGCATAAGTTTCACTCTGACGGTACACTTGCTCGCCACAAGGCACGATGGGTGGTTCGGGGATTCTCGCAGCAGCCAGGTGTCGACTACGACGAGACTTTCAGTCCGGTTGTCAAGCCCTCCACAATCCGGGTTGTCCTCAGCATTGCCACGTCACGAGCCTGGCCGATTCGCCAGCTGGACGTGAAAAATGCGTTCCTCAATGGCGACCTGGAGGAGACAGTCTACTGCCAACAACCGCCTGGCTTCATCGACCCCTCCGCTCCTAACTCTGTTTGTCTATTACAGAAATCTTTATATGGTTTGAAGCAGGCACCTCGGGCGTGGTACCAGCGGTTTGCGACGTACATCCGTCGCATTGGTTTCGTCCCATCGACATCCGACACGTCCCTCTTTGTTTACAAAGACGGTGACAGTGTCGCTTACCTGCTGCTCTACGTCGATGACATCATCCTCACGGCCTCTTCATCAGCCCTCCTACAGCGCATCACCGAGCGACTCCACTCCGAGTTTGCTATGACGGACCTCGGCGACCTACACCACTTCCTCGGCATCTCCGTCACGCGCTCCTCTGCCGGGCTCTTCCTGTCTCAACGACAGTACGCCATAGATCTTCTCCAACGTGCTGGCATGGCTGAGTGTCACTCTACCACGACACCAGTTGACACTCGAACCAAGCTCTCTGCCATCGACGGCGCCCCGGTTGCAGACCCGTCTGAGTACAGAAGCCTCGCTGGCGCCCTTCAGTACCTCACGCTGACTCGTCCCGACTTGGCGTATGCGGTCCAACAGGTTTGCCTCTTCATGCACGATCCTCGCGAGCCTCACCTCGCGCTGATCAAGCGCATCCTGCGCTACGTGAAGGGCACTCTCTCCACCGGACTTCACATCGGTACTGGTTCGGTTCAGTCCCTCACCGCGTATTCTGACGCGGATTGGGCTGGCTGTCCTGACTCCAGGCGCTCTACCTCCGGCTACTGCGTCTTCCTCGGCGACAACCTGGTTTCGTGGTCCTCCAAGCGCTAGACGACTGTCTCCCGCTCCAGCACCGAGGCTGAATATCGAGCTGTCACCCACGCTGTCGCCGAGTGCTGTTGGCTGCGCCGGTTACTTCAGGAGTTGCACACCCTGATTGCCTCTGCGACGGTTGTCTACTGTGACAATGTCAGTGCCGTCTACATGACGACAAACCCCATCCATCACCGCCGTACGAAGCACATCGAGATTGATATTCATTTCGTCCGCGAGAAGGTCGCCTTGGGACAAGTGCGTGTGTTCCATGTCCCTTCGTCCCATCAGTTTGCGGACATTATGACCAAAGGACTGCCTGTACAGTTATTCACTGATTTTAGGTCCAGTCTTTGCGTCTAGGATCCTCCCACTGCGACTGCGGGCGGGTGTTAAGCGGTGTATTGCTATTAGCATTTGGCAATAATATATATATGAAAAGGAACCCCCTAATGGGTGTGGCTTCCCCCAATCTCTCTCTCTCTACAGGGAAGACGGTTTAGCCTCCTTTCAAGACCGTGGATAGATACGTGAACACTGTCGCACAACGGTGACCAACCTGTAGCTGATTGACTTTGTCATGGAAATAATCAAAATGTGGATCGCCATGCTCATATCAGAGTATCTGAATGTTCTCAACATTCTCTCACAAAAGTAGTGTTACAGATGTCAAATTCTCAACTGGCCAAGAGAGCCTCCTAATTGAAAGGAATTTAAATCTGAAGTTTTATTTTCAGGAAGCAGGGTCCAAACCGCAATTTCTCCTCGATAGCGCTTAATGGAAGGATTCTTCGAAGTGAAAAGAAAGACATTATAATGATTTAGAAGCACAACAGCTTCTGAAATTATGAATAGAATGCCTGACAGCATAGGGATTAAATTGTTTGATACATGTGCAAAATTGCAAATCGCCATTATCTGGTACTTGTCCAAGAACATGCCAGAGCTGGTGCGCACCTCGCTCATGACGCTCTTCCCGGACTCGTTGTCCGCCACCATGGACCTCTGCAGCTTCGCCTTCGCCCAAGCACCTCTTTCTGCAGTGTGCTTTCAGTTGTCACATCTGGTACAGATTGGCGGCACTCCTAAACATTCCTAGGCTCGCCCCTTCCGGGTGGTCAAACGCCAGCAGCAATGCCAACTGGTGGTCATCAGACATCCTCCACTGCAGTCTCGGCACCAAGGGAGACCTTTTCATCATCGCCGCCACTATTTGGCACATCTGGCTGGAGTGTAACTGCAGATGCTTCCGCCAGGTGGAAAGGACGGCCCCGACCCTCCTGTGTCAGCTTCTTGATGACCTGCGCCTCTGGGAGGCCGTAGGCACACCCTTTGTAATTAGTTAACTAGTTGTACTCGGCCCACGGGGGAGGGGCCTCTATCTCCCCCCACCATGTACTTCTTCCCCTACTTTTGATCAATTTATGGCATTTCTTCTGTCTTTTGATGAAAAAAAACATTCCACACTGATCCGCTGAATTCCCTTCACATTTCAAGAAGATACATCATACCATCAAGACCCTTACCAACTTGACAAGGTGGTCGGACTCACCATCTGGAAAGAAAGCCCCTTGTACTGGAATATCCTGCACAACACTGTATGCAAGAACTCAATAAAAACATCATGACCACCATGCTATGTATGGAACTACAGTTGCAGGCCGCAGTTGGTTGGTATCTCTGGATACTTACCTCGGTTGCAAGAGACAGCTACTGAGCTACACGAGACGAGTTGAACGGAGGCGCCGCAATGAATGACGACGATGTCACCGGAGCCGTGAGAAGAGCACCGGGAAGACGGCGGCGACGGAGGGAGAGGAGAGCGAAGAAGACGAGCATGCCGCGCGTCCGCATTGCTACCAACTTGTGATGGAGATCCAAGCCAGTGCTTTTCCACGGCTATCTCTCAAGCATCGTTTATATGCAGGAGCGTTTGCTTGAAACGAGGAGTCGCCCGCCCACGGCATTGCGCCGCGCTCCGGGATGGCGGGAATTTCCACCGGAGGAGCGGCGGCCGCTGGAGCCTGCGCGAAAACAAGTGCAAGTAGCGGAGGTGTTTGACTTGATGCGTTCATGGGCTTGACATCGAGCGCGAGGAAGAAACTCCCTTCTTTGGCTGGAATAGCGAGGCCGCCTGCGCAGCGCCTCCGCGGCTCCTCGCCACGCCGCGGAGCCGCCCTGTAGCCACCGCCGACCGAGGCAGAGGGGCCGGGCAGGAGATAGCTAGCCAGAACCAGCCGTGCCGGTGCGCGCGTGAGGTCTTCGTGGGGAAAGAGATCGATGCGAGGGAATGGCATGTCGGAACGAGGCGGTGCTCCGGCGAACTTGCGGCGGCGGCGGCGAACGGTGTAGCGGAGCAGCCCGTGCTTGCTAACTGCCACCGACAAGTCGGCCCTACACTGCTTGGGCCTGAATGTCAGCAGAAGAACTCATCGCCTTAGGCCCCGCAGCAGGAGGCACCACTTTATGGGCCGGATCTCAATCTCGCGGATGAGGCCCAGGATCCAGTGAACAGTGATCTGCATTGCCGTTTCCTCCCAAGACGGATCACGAATTTTCAGGGCGATCGAAATTTGGACTTTGCAGAATTCAGATTAGTTAAGCCCATGAGGCCGTCCTGTTGAATCAGCCCCATTGGTGTTGCACTGTTGCCGGTGAGGTTTCGCCTATCCAGTATCACCAATGCTGCAGAGAGGTCACCGAGAGGACAAGGGAGGCGTATAGACAAGGAGCAAATTCAGAGGGGAAAATATTAGCCCCCATGCTACTGGAAACCTGCTTTGTCTGTTATGTACAACAGATCAGTCATTGCAAAACAGAAAAGGGGACGAGAAGATGAAAACACCTGACATCTCCTAACTCCCAACAATACATGTTCAGTTCAGATTGGTGAGGTGTTTAAGCATAGCAGACCCCGCAACTTTTGCGACAAAATCCAAGGGAATCCTTTGTGCCCACCATGTATGTAGGGTTCCTGTAACACTCCCCGACAGCGGCCCATCCAGGGCACAGCTCATTTTCATCGGAACATGGCACATCCGCCCTTACATCTGGAGGATTGTCGAATGACCGGACATGGATCCATTTTGTGGCAGACCACTTCTCACCCTCAATCACTGGGCAGCTCCCATGAAGACTACTTGGATCAGTTGTCGCATTAACGTGGAGACTGAAGAACAATAGTGCATCACCCTTCTTTGGCTTCACTACAAGAGAAGAGCACACCCTTGTTTCAGGACAAAAGTTGATCGAAAGATGAAGTGGACACCACTGAAGAAACTAACATAGCCAATAGAGGCATGACACATCTGAAAATGTAAAAAACATTCCTTTTGACATGTATGAGGCTGAAGCCTGAAGGGTACCTGCCAGGCCAGATCTTGCACATTCGGACCATGTGTCATCCTTTTGTTGTGAATGGCTTCCCTGCAAGCAATGTACCACATGACTATAACTTGCCACTTCAAAAAGGTCCAAGTAATCTCAGAAATAATTGTATACCTCAGCATTTGGAAACACAGTCTCTCCACCCTTCTTCACATCCGTCAAGTACATAAGCACAGTGGCAATTCGATGACCACCACGCTTCAGGTTGTTTTTGTCATTAAAATAGTCAAAGTGTGCATCGTACTTCTGACCAAGTTCATAATGCAGGATCTGAATCGACTCGGCATTTTCTGATCCAGAAACAGCCTATGCAATTAGAGAAGGCCCATAATCCATATAGATCTGAAAAAGGCAAATAACATTATGCAAATTACCTTCAGGAAGAAATGTCCAAGCAGCTACACGCTTTTCAATTCCAGCGACAATTTCATCCTTCAATTGGCAAAAAGAAAAGGGAAACGTATTAGTGATCATGTAATATTTCTAGTTGTCTGCTGCATCGGGCATTGAAGGAACAATCAAAGCATGTCTACATAGGCCATTCCATTGGTTGCATTAGACAAATATTAGTGTGTGAGACCACGTGGAGGTCCTCCCATATGTGTGATAAGTGACTTTGGAGGCCTTTTGCTCTTTGTTGAAAGTTTGTTTTGGTGCTTACAATTGTCACTGCAATTTGGGTTGCAAATCTATCATATTTGTTGAGATGGTTGGTTCCACAAAATGTACTTTGATAGACGATCAATTTATTCAGATTGGCTGAGTTCACAAACCAGATACTTTGTATGTTCAGAAAGAGTTTTTTGTCAGCAATGTTGTAAACTACTAATTCACCAGTTTTATGATCATTTAGGCTCCAGCGCAACTAATGTTCCATCAATGTCATTTTTATCTCAAGAAGTAAGGTAAATAGTAAATACTACATTCACCAGGTAGTCATCTCTTTTGCAATGCCATACGAAAGATAAATAAATTTCTCATGAACACGGTAAGCTAATTCAACGCCAAATCATCAGTCCGGTACATTAATCACCATTGCCGTCAGCTTATGCTCAATCGCGGCAATGCAGGTAGAGTCAGCAAAGGCAATGGATACTCACGAACACAGCCATAAAAAGGCATGGAGCCATGGACAAATCAACGGTCGAATTGCGCAGGAAAGCATGCGGCTTTGCGGACGCACATGCATACATTATACATACCTCGTGCTTCGCCAAGAACATGCCGGAGCTGGTGCGCACCTGGCTCATGACACTCTTCCCGGAGTCGTTGTCCGCCACCATCGACTTCTCCAGCCTCCCCTTGGCCTGAACCCCACAACCCAACAAGGGCGCAATGATCAAAACCACCATCGCATATTGGCATCACCAAGTAAGAAGCCACCCCAGCAGCGGCAGAGGCAAGCAGGAGGAGCTCACCAGCCTGACGAGGTGGTCGCATTCGCTGTCCGAGAGGAAGCGGCTGTACAGGAACGCCCTGCAGGATCACCGGCACCGATCACAAATCCCTCTCCCTTTCAGAGGCACGCAACCCGCAAAACCGCAGGCCCAGGCGAAGAAGAGACTGACCTGGGGCGCCAGGAGAGCTGCGTGACACGCCTCGGGTCGTAGAACCCCTCGCCGGCGCCGCCGGCGCCTTGGGGCTGGGAGAGCGCGATGGCGGCGGCGAGGAGCAGGAGCGCGAGGTGCTGCTGCGGCGGCAGCGGCGGCGCCATGGGTGGTCGATCGGGACGGCGGCGTTGGTGGCTTCCGTTTATAACCACGCGGCGGTGAGCCGGTGAGGGAGCAGAACTGCAGAAGAGGAAAAGGTGGCGAACGCCGAGTCGTCTCGGCGCCCACCGGTGTGGTGTGTGGCGTGGCGGCGGATTCTGTGGGCGCGGCGCGGGTCGGAGTTTTGACTCGTCGTGGTCTTGGTGGGTTCGGTCGGTCAGGTCTTGGTTTGGCTGGGTCGGCCGTCTCGGCTCGCGCGAGCCTCCGCGCGCGGGATGCGACGCGATGTCCGAGCCCGAGCCCGAGACCTGCGACCAAAGCTGGTGCGGGAATCGGATCCATTCCCCCGGCTTTTGGTTGGAATTTGGAAACGGACGGTGGTGATTCCTACAGTTTTCCCATTTCTTTTTCCAAATAATGGTATGCTAGATTTGGAGGTCTTTTTCGAAACGGTTTAGTGGGTTCGACCGGTTCAGTTTACATTGCCATTTTAACGTTTGGTCATGAGCTTATTGGTAAAAGAAGTGGCTAAAAAAATCAAAACATTTTAGATTTTTAAAACCGAAGATAGAAGATAAGGGAGAAGGTTACTTCCATGCTAATTTTGGACATCCTTTCCTACTATGCGACAAATACAACCTAGTTACCATGTTTACAAAATAGATTTTCAAAGTAAAAAAATCTATAAAAAATGTATTCTCATATTTTAGTAGTTTTATACAATCATATGTGAGTAAAGTATTTCTTATTATGGAACTGTTACAAAATAGAATAGATAATTTCTAATTCAACAAATTATTATTATGCTTAAAGACGAACGTTCGACGGTCGGACATGTTCCGTCGGCCGCGTGCTTCCGGCTCAACGTTATATGCAACGAGCCCAGTAGCCATCCACGTGCACAGCTCAAGCAACCACGGTTCCGGTAGCAAGCTAACTCCGTATTTTTTGTTCACGCACGTGATCTGTTGTTGTGCCTGTTCGCTACTTGCTTTTCACGTAGCCTACCATGATTAGTTTTGTTTTCAAAGGCAAATATAATTATTCGACAAGGCAAATATAATTGTTCCCACATGCAAATATAATTGTTCCAAGAGGCCAATAAAATTGTTTCCAAAAGCAAATATAATTGTTCCACGAGGCAAATAATATTGTTCGCAAAGGAAAATATAATTGTTCCACAATGCAAATACAATTGTTTCCGCAGGCAAATATAATTGTTCCCACATGCAGATATAATTGTTCCCCGAGGCAAATATAATTATTCCCAAAGGCAAATATAATTATTCCCAAAGGTAAATACTTTTATTCCCTAAGACAAATACAATTGTTCCCCTAGGCAAATATAATTGTTTCAAAAGACAAATATAATTGTTCCCAAAGACAAATATAATTGTTCCAAAAGCAATACAATTTGTTCCTACAGGCAAATACAATTGTTCCCATGGGCAAATATAATTGTTCCAAGAGGCAAATATAATTGTTTCCAAAAGCTAATATAATTGTCCCAAAAGACAAATACAATTTGTTCCAACAGGCAAATATAATTGTTCCACGAGGCAAATATAATTGTTTCCAAAGGCAAATATAATTTGTTCCCACATGCAACATAATTGTTCCACGAGGCAAATATAGTTGTTCCCAAAAGCAAATATAGTTGTTCTGAAAGGCAAATATAATTGTTCCCACATGCAAATATAATTGTTCTCAAAGGCAAATATAGTTATTCCCAAAAACAAATATAGTTGCTTCCAAAGGCAAATATAATTGTTTCAAAGGCAAATATAATTGTTCCCATAGACAAATATAGTTGTTTCCAAAGGCAAATATAGTTGTTCCCACATGCAAATATAATTGTTCCCACAGGCAAATTTAATTGCTCCACAAGGCAAATATAATTGTTCCCAAAGGTAATATAATTATTCCCAAAGACAAATACAATTGCTTCCACATGCAAATATAGTTGTTCCCATAAGCAAATATAATTGTTCTACAGTAATATATAATTGTTCCACAAGACAACTATAGTTGTTCTAGAAGCACAAAGCAAAAAATAATTTGTTCCACCAGGTAAATAAGACTGTTCCAACAAGCAAATAAAATTGTTCCAGCAGTTCACCATACTGGATTTTTTTTTTGTTTCAACTGGGTTAGCCTATTGTTCCAGTAGACAAAATACATTGTTCCAAGGTATACAAGTTGTTCCATCATAATAGACATATTTTGTTTTAATTGAGAGGATTTAGCCTATTGTTCCAACAGGTCAAATACATTGTTCCAATAGGTATAAGTTGTTCCATCAAATTAGGCATATTATTTCAAATGGGGTAGCCTATTGTTCCAGCAGGAGCAAATATCAAGTTGTTCTATCAGATCAAACGTATTGTTCCAATAAACTAAACTAATTGTTCTATAGTATAGGCAAATTGTTTCAAGAAATTTTTATATAGTAACATGGGTCCAGTTTTGTTCGTAAAAATGATAGAAACACGCTGGTGAAAACGGTTTATGGATTGGAACTCCCAGTCAAAAGCTATTGCCGTTTAAAGAAAAAAGAAAATGGAATCTTTACTGACGTCGTGCTTACGTCAGCGCATGCAAACCTCCGTGCATGTGTAGTGTAGCATGCATGTGCGTTGTAACATGCAAACTTGCAAAGAGTTGCTGCGCGTCTTAGGTGGGCCTTGGGTTGCAGCATTCGACGGATGAGTTTTGTTCGGACGTCCGAACAATAGTCATACCCTTATTATTATTATTATTATTATTATTATTATTATTATGACCTGCGGACATCCATGATGCATTACTACTACCATTGGGAGTTGGGACAAGATCTACCGATGAGATATCAAATATTCGGGTTTAAGACGTTTTGGCTCAATCTTTTGGGGGTTCACCAAAATTGTGGAAAAGACACAAACAGTTGGATATCATTGATAAAATTGTCAACGTTTCGCAAAGCTAGAAAGAATAGCGAGGGCCCTAGAGAAATGGAGTAAAGAGACCTCAGGTATGCAACTGACAGTACTCAAGAGCAGCAAGTAAACGACCGCATTTACCATTTTATGATACCTGTTAAGCTTTCTTGTAGAAGATTTAAGAACATTGCAACTAGCAGAATATTTGATGCCGAAGACAAGAGCATCGGGATAAGGCCTGGAAGAAGCATGGATTGAACCAGGGCTCGTGGGCAGAGCAAATATCAAAATCTTATGTTATCTCATTTTCAGGGACCGAGCAAGGGATGAGCGCCCTCTGATCTAGGCCTGGTACATTTCAACTTAGCGTAGCGTAACGTAACGTTTTAGAAAAATTTAAGAGTATTTAAAAAGAGATTTAAATATTATAAAAAATAATTAGAATATAGTTTTATGATCTTTAAGAGTACTACTAAAAACCTGAGAAAAATCTTTACAAATTATTACATCAAATAGGCTATATATAAAAGAGATAAATTTTACTGAAATGCTATAGTAAGCTGAAATGTATAAGGCCCTAATGACCAAACAAGCAACGGGCCTTGTTACTAGAAATAAGAAGCGTGCTAGCGCGCACTTCCTATTAACCAATTCACCAATTTAAAGATACATAGATCTTGGCACATTTACAATAAATACAACTGATACATAGATTGATAAGCTATTAGTTCCTAGGTCAAAAAATTTGACAAATTTACAAGAAAACAATTGGAAAGATTATGGATCTGGTGTTAGCATCAACAGCTCAATCAGCCGCTGACCAAAGAACGAACGAATGCTGCAATGTCCTCAAAGGAGCGACCCTCTAATCTCATCATTGCTTGAGGTTTGGTGGTTGTTAATGGTATCAAATACGAGCTGCAGCACATAGTTGTCATCTCAGAGGGCTATGTTTTGGTGGTTGTTATCCGAACTGGTGTAGTTCAGCCGATGAGCCTATACTGGAGAGATCAGCAATCCAGGAGCTATGATGCAAGGCCTCACACACGGTGATCAATTTCTTCCTCGCCTTAAGAAAGCACAGAGATGCAATGTCTTGTGGCGATTGCCCAGAAACCCAATGGTCAGTCCAAAAACGAGCTGTGTGACCGTTACCAAGAAGGATTTTAGAACTCGCTTTGAAGGCCGTGATATCCACTGCGTTGCAAGGGATATCGAAACCCATCCATTGCTTGTGGACCGACACCCAAGAGTGCCATAGCCAGCGCTGTCTCAAAGCAGTGCCAAATAAAGTTAAGTCCTTTACCCCTAAACCACCTAGCTGTTTCGGCCTGCAGATGCGCCTCCAATTGACAAGGTGCACTCCTTTGGCACCATGGCAACTCCCTTTCCATAGGAAACTTCAGCGAATTTTATCAATTTCTTTGATTACCCATTTGCTAAGGTCGAACACCGTAATGTGAAACACTGCCAGAGAAGTTAGCACAGAGTTGATTAGAACAAGTCTGCCAGCTTTGGATAGCAGGGGGATCTTCCAACCAGCAAGTCGTTCTCTAATCTTTTGGAGCAGCGGTTGGTAATCCGACTTAATCAGTTTTTTCGACCGCAGAGGTAGCCCTAGGTACTTGCAAGGGAAAAACTTGATCTGCATAGGGAAAGGAGTAAGCACACTCTGGAGATCGATGTTGGAGCACCTTATCGGATAGACCTCACACTTATCAATGTTGACGCTTAGCCCCGAAGCTTTGCCGAACCACAGAAGAATATCCTTGAGGGTGGCAATCTCTTGTACCGAAGGATTTAAGAAAACTGCAACATCATCGGCATAAAGGGAAAGCTGGAATTTATCAATCATTTTGGACACGGTTGCCAGGAGACCCATATCCTTGGCCTTACGGAAGAGGTACTGAATTGGCTCAAGTGCCAGGATGTTGTTGTTGTTGTTGTTGTTAGTACTACTACTATTATTACATACGGACATCCATAACGCGTTACTACTACCATCGGGACAAGATCTACCGATGAGATATCAAAGACTCGGGTTTAAGACGTTTTGGCTCAATCTTTTGGGGGTTCACCAAAATTGTGGAAAAGACACAAACAGTTGGATATCATTGATAAAATTGTCAACGTTTCGCAAAGCTGGAAAGAATAGCGATGGCACTAAAGAAATGGAGTAGAGAGACCTCACGTATGCAACTGACATTTCTCAAAAAAAAAAAAAAAAAAGGGTATGCAACTGACAATACTCAAGAGCAGCAAGTAAACGACCGCAGTTACCATTTTATGATACCTGTTGAGCTTTCTTGTAGAAGATTTAAGAACATTGCAACTAGCAGAAAATTTGATGTCGAACACAAGAGCATCGGGATAAGGCCTGGAAGAAGCATGAATTGAACCAGGGCTTGTGGGCTGAGCAAATACCAAAATCCTATGTTATCTCGTTTTCAGGGACCGAGCACTAATGACCAAACAAGCAACGGGCCTTGTTACTAGAAATATGAAGCGTTCTAGCGCGCACTTCCTATTAACCAATTCACCAATTTAAAGATACATAGATCTTGGCACATTTACAATAAATACAACTGATACATAGATTGATAAGCTATTAGTTCCTAGGTCAAAAAATTTGACAAATTTACAAGAAAACAATTGGAAAGATTATGGATCTGGTGTTAGCATCAACAGCTCAATCAGCCGCTGACCAAAGAACGAACGAATGGTGCAATGTCCTCAAAGGAGCGACCCTCCAATCTCATCATTGCTTGAGGTTTGGTGGTTGTTAATGGTATCAAATACGAGCTGCAGCACATAGTTATCATCTCAGAGGGCTATGTTTTGGTGGTTGTTATCTGACGTTGCAGCACTGAGCGCTCCCAGATTGCAATTTTCTCCACAAGCAAATCATGTGCTGTGGGGACTGATAGTGTGCAGTATAGTAGCCATCAAAACATCCAGACTGGTAGAATTTGACATCATGCAAATACTCCACTGGCTGACGAGTGCTGTTGAACTTCTCAACCCACATGCCCATACTCACGTCTTCCATTTTGAACAGCTGCATCAAGAAAAAAACAACCATTTACTCTATTATGTTTTGAACACAGCATGTCATTTCGATATTCAATGACAAGGGATAGATAAGATGCTATCTTACTCTTAGTGTCTGATTGTCGAACTCGGATACAATGTACTCAGCAATGTCTGATGAAATCACGTAGCCAGGTCCATTAGCATAAGGCGGGTATGCTTCCTCTTGCCATTCCTGAAAAGAACAGGAAAAATGTATCACATCCAGTGAATCTATTACTATCATGTGAAATTTGTTGCGAATATGATAGCCACTATCTGCCGATTTTTAAAAGATACAACCCACTAAAACATGTGTTAGGAAGAGTAAATTGCAGAGTCAATAGCTGTCGCAACGAGGTATGATATCATAAGACTGAAAAGGGGAAGTAAAGAAAATAGTAGTTATCCTGAAAAAAGAAAATAGTAGTTATCCTGAAAACAATGAAAGTTTCACCAATGCAGGGAATTGTATGACCCAACACAGAAGGAGTTTTCTTGAGAAGCAGTATGCGAGTGGGTTCTGTAATTACAAAGGAAATTGCATCTTACCTCATATGTTACAGCCCACTTTCCAGATCGTAAAGGTCTGTGGTAGTAATTTATATTTCCTACATACATGCTTCCCCCACTTTGTACTTTCTTCACTTGCTCCAACACTGAGTCAATTCTAACGAATGTATCATCGTCACATTTCATTATGTATTTTGCTGGAATAACTCGCACCTACAAAAGGGACAATGTTAACACGATGATCCATGTGAATGTAGCTGAAGCATGGTAGATTAATTAGCATATACTAGAATTAAAGTCCAATCACTTACCCCATACTCAGCAATGGCAATAGTCTTTAAAACAACAAGGTCATAGCTATCGATGAAAGGCACTACAACAATGTCACCAAAGAATTTTGCCTCCTTTTTCAGCTCTTCATTTATCTCTTTTTCTCCATTCTGTGAAGGCACATCAAAATTGGTTAAGAATTTGAAGAAAACAGGTAGCACTGTTAACAATTTTAGCCATCAAACAAGTATGTACCAGAGCGACGAAGAACCGAGCAACAACGTCAGTCGATTTCCTTGTAGCAACCATCCAGGACTTCCGAACAGCCATACGCTCAGCAAAATGGTTGGCCGCAGAAAGAATGCCAATGAAAAGCTCAACAGGTTCAGTTGGAAGTGGCGAGGCCTTCCACTGCTCAGACATTTCAAGGTACCTCTGCGGAGCAAAGCTAGGATGTGAATTGGGCAAATAACCAGCAAACACTGACTCAACATCAAGGTCTCCGTTCAAAGACAAGCCCGTTGCATCCTCAAGACTGTAACCCTGTACAACCATCAATTGCACACCATTAGGCATTACATAATCAAAATCCATGATAGCATTATTAGCATAGGAAACTGATGAGTGAAGATTCATCGCTATGAACCGTAGCATGCAACAAACTTACAGTGCGGTAAGGGAACGA
Organism: Raddia distichophylla; assembly: GCA_005191435.1. Classification (NCBI taxonomy): domain Eukaryota; kingdom Viridiplantae; phylum Streptophyta; class Magnoliopsida; order Poales; family Poaceae; genus Raddia; species Raddia distichophylla. The sequence goes on from SPJY01012963.1 coordinate 254,507, forward strand.
TGCAACATGCCGCCCATCAACATCGACATGGTAGCCTTCCAAACCAGCTGTGAGAGTTAAAACAAACAGCTTGCCCTCTGCAAATGGGTATGGCCCGACAGACGCCTTACTCGGCCTACCCACTAAACGGCTAAACCACCATTTCATCTTTGACTCCTCCGGCTCGCTGTCATCATCCCGAATCCATTTCTCACACTTCAGTTCCCCATCCACTGAATGGGCAAAACAACACGAAAAAAAAATTAATCCACATCAATTGCATGCCAAGTTAGCAGGGCCAGTTGTGTAGCTATACTCTTGAAGGAAAAGAAATCCCTCTCTTTTGGATGTTATGCAGTGGATAAACAGCTTCCAAGCTGGATCCTTTTCCTGACAAGAAGCTACCTAATCATTCATACCCAAACCGAGGAATATGTAAACTAAACTAAACTAAAACTAAAGCAATCGAATTAGAACTCACCGGTGTCCTCGTCCGGCCGGGACGCCCAACCCTCGCACCGCTGCGGCTGCGCCCACTGCATCCGGTAGCAAGTGTTGAGCTCGATCACAGGGCGGGCGCTGAAGTCCCCGCGTATCCTTGGGTTGAAATGCAGTATCCTCGGCGGCTCCTCCCCCTGCACGGCCTTGGTCCCCAGCAGCTCCACCATGAACTGCGACACCATCGCCGGAGGCTGGCCCTCCCTCCTCCCCGCGATCGTCGGCTCGCGCTCCGGCCGCGCGGCCCGTGGCCGGGCCACCACTGTCAAGTGCGACCCCAGCGCCATCCCGCACGGCAGCTCCACCGTCGCTCCCCCGCCATCACCGCCGCTCGTGAGCCCGTCCCTGGGCACCGAGATCGTCGCCGGGCAGGAGGACGTGGAGGCGGACGGGGAGGGCGAAGGGGAGGAGGAGGCGGACGAGGGGAGAAGGAGGTGGGGGAGCAGAGGGCGCGCGGCGGCGAAGGCGGAGGCGGCGGAGGCGTCGATGGAGGAGGAGGAGGGGTCCGGGCGGCGGAAGCGGATGGAGGAGACGGCGAGAGGGGCGCGGCGGGGCGGGGCGGAGGGGAGCGAGGCGGCCTGGAGCTCGCGGCGGCGGGGGCGGGGAGTGGCGGCGGGCGAGAGGGAGACGGAGGGGAGCTCGAAGAGGACGAGGAACAGGAGGTAGGCGGCGGCGGCGGCGAGGAGCGCGAGGTGGCACGCGCGCTTGGGCGGCATGGCGCGGCGCGGAGGCTGGGGCTGGGAGGGAGAGAGGGCAGAGGAGGCGAGTCGTGGTAGCCGTTTGAGGCGGGGCAGGGGGAGACCAACAAGACTGGACCGTTGGCGTGGTGGGCTTTGGACGACGCGGAGAAGGAAGCTTTTGCTGCTTGCGCAACCGACGCGACGCGGGCACTGGGTCGTTGCGTTAGGTCGGGGCGCGTGCGGAAGCGGTAAAGCCACCAGGTAGGCTGGTTTGGTTTGAACGCAATGCGGGTCTCCCGCGCGCACAGCGAATGCGCGTGTCGGCGTGTAGCTTGGGGAGTTGGGGGGCGGCACCGGCGCAGGGCAGCGCCGATTTGAGTACTACCCAGACGAAAAAAAAAATTGTCTAACATCATAGCGTTCTCCTCGTGTTGCTAATGCTACGGGGGTTTAGGATTTAGGTTTGTTTTTAAGTTAGGGATAGTTGCATGTTCATCTTCAATGCCAGTTTAACAGATTTGTTAGTTGTTAATAAATTATGTTAATAAGTTTTTTTCACCATGACAGTTGGCCTTGGCTTCCTTCTCGATGTGTTACACTGGGTATTGGGCGGTATGGTGGTAACATCGTTCTGATACGAGCTTCGGTTTGGTGGAAAGTTTTCGGTCTCAGATTGTTAGATCTAGATGGAGATTTCAAGGTTGGATTGTTGTGTTGGGGTCGGGGGATAAGTTTCCACTTCTCTGGCCGGAGCTGTTGTTTGATGGGCCGTGGAATGATGAGATGGTCCGCCGAGTGTGCCTACGGGATGATACTTAAAACATCCTGGGTACTCGGCCGCTACATAATCATTAAGAAGTTTCAGCAGCTCGTGTTTGGTTAGTTTAGGGATTCGTTGTGCCCAGTAGTCCTAGTCTTGTTTAAGGGTTCATGTGTAATCATGCCGAATAAAGTTGTACTTGGTAATATATTATGTTTCTTCTTAACAAATATGAGACATGTCAAGGTATGGCAACCTTAGTCTTCAACCAAACATAGTATTGTGTGCTGACCGCATCCAATGCATATAGCATTCATCTAACATTCGGTAGTGGGTTTAGCGGTTTCAAATCTAAATAACCTTTTCATAGCAAGAGTGAGATAAGTTAATCTCTCTTTGCCAACCCCACCAAGCTAGCCAAACACAAAAATGTTGATTCATTGCTATGTTTGCTATTCGGATAACATGTCAGGGAGAGTTAGCAATTAATTGAATCCACAAGGGTTTTCATACATATCTCACACGTACGCATGTCACTTTCACCTAGCAATATATTGAATTTGCAGGGTTTTTTTGTGAAGATCATTGCTACACCCGTACACCGGCAACGCTTGCGCTTTTCTTTCATTTCCAGAGGTGAATCGCAAAAAGACGTCCCGTGGGTGCTGAGTTGGGCCAGCGTGTCAACAAAACCATCCGTGCGTGTTTGGTTTAGACCTACGTTGCAATAGCAATCCAACTTCATGTATGCAAATACACGGTTTTAGGATTTTTAAACCTAAACAAGACCCTATGCCAACTTGATATACCCGTTGTCCAATTTACTCTATTTAGATAAATGAACGTAGCTATGACATGATATATTGTGTGCTCTTGTGAAAAAAAGAAGTGCTAAAGCGTCCAAGCCCATCCTATACACGTCCCATCAATGATCGCCTAAAATCGAATAAAAAGAAAGAGCATATTAAAAAATGCTCCGGCTTATAAACTAAATTATTATAAGTTTATATATATACATGTGTGTGTCGTATAACTTCGTATAATGTATGCTATACGAAGTTATTACGACTCACATCGTAAGATAGAAGAACATAGGTTGAATCAGCGGGAGCATCTTGTAGGCTCATTGAGGGAGAAAAGGCCTCATCAAAGAAATAGATCCCAATGATCTCAACTGTCCAACGAGTTAAAAACAACCAATTCAATCCGCACATGGTCATCAGCGTTAGTTTCAAGAAAACTGACATTTGTCTACGTTGCCGCTCATGAGTTTTTGTGCTCTCCCGCAATCAGGAGAGCAAGTCGCAATGATTTCTGCTGACAAAGCTTGTGCGGATTTTTGAACGTTACAATATTTGCCTTCTTTGAACCTGACAACACAACATGGGCGATGGTAAATGAATCCCCTTTCTCCAATGCAAACTGCCATTCCCTCAATGTGACGTAGAACCAATCTTTTTTTGATGATACCGTAATAACTTCGTATAGCATACATTATACGAAGTTATACGAATGATGCAATAGTAATCCAACGTCATGTATGCAAATACACGGGTTTGGGATTTTTGGACCTAAGCAAGATCCTATGCCAACTTAATATACCTGTTGTGCAATTTACTCTATTTAGAATGAAAAAAAAGACTAAAAAGCGTCCAAGCCCATCCTATACACGTCCCATCAATGATCGCCTAAAATCGAATAAAAAGAAAGAGCATATTAAAAAAATGCTAAGGCTTGTGTGTGTGTGTGTGTGTGACAATTTTGTAGAATACTTTCTCATGGTCTTGTACCATGCAGAGATTTTTTTTTAAAAAAAAGAAAATTCGAAGCTAAAAATTAACTCTGCCACTTGTGGAAACAACATGATAAGAACGGAAAAATTGATTGAATAATACACATATAAATTAAAATTGGGAAACTATGCCGTAGTTGTAGAATATCAGGGAAATGCATGTGGTTTTCGCCACCTGGGACGGCTTAAAGCGGTTTCCGCCACACCACGTGGCTTCCGCCGTCCCAGGTGGCAAGAGCCAGCTGCTTCCACCACCCTGGGCGGCGGAAGCGATCCCAGGCCACCACGTGGGCAACCCGCCCCTCCCACGCGCGGCCACGCCGATCGATCGCTGCGGCGCTGAACATAAGGCTGATGAACGCGCTGAAAACGAGATTAATTATTAAGTAATTTTTCCACTCGATTATTTATAATTTCTCCGCTGGACCGCTGGAAACGACAGTGTTATAACATTTTATGCACTTCTTAGGCCCTCTTTGATAGTTTGTTTGGTTCTAGTTTTTGTTGAGATTGTAATTTTTGTTATTTTTTCATAGACCATTTACTTTATTTTTTGAAAAGAATTTTTTAGGACTTTGTAGGGATTTTTTTTATAGGATTTTTAGGACTTTTTTGAAAAATTTAACGTGATTAATTGATAAAATTAAACATGATTGATAAATTTTTTCTAAAATTTGAACAAGTTGCGCACCACTCTAGTGTTCAGTACATGCTATTGTTTGACTTATTTGTTCACTCTATTGAATTAAGGATGAAAACTAAAAATAAGTAAATAATGGTAAAATTAAAAACGGTGATTAGTTCGTTGTGTCGGAGCAAGTAAACGATTTATGGTTTTGAAGAACCGGATGTTAAATAATAAAAATTAGGATTACATGATACAAGCAATGGCACACGTGATGCACTTACAGTAAGAAAAAATATTGAAGTAATACCCGGCAAGGACTTACACTAACATTGAGAAATAAAAAAAAATGGAGCGATACAAAATATGAACATATAAATGTTGTACAATTAATCATCCTACCGTGGGCCTCTTCTCCTTGCGTTTTAACAGCACGATAAATATTATACATGAAATGATTGGTTCAAACCCCGTACTTTCATTACAAATTATTTTAACAGCACGATAAATATTCAGTTAACTAACTGAACTACTAAAAACCTGCACATAAAAACGCATGAAGGTCATGATGAGTTTAATGTGTACCACAAATTTTAATATTTGCACCCCTCATTTGTTCTTTCTAATCCACCGCTCATTTTAGGAACCTTGTTGTTTTTAGAAATGCCATAATATAATAACCACTTCAGTTTTTAGGAACCTTCTTATTTTCTTACACGCATTCTTACTTGATACTTAAAATGCTACGCATTATTACTGCACAATTATTTTCCTACAACCGCATGCATGCAGCATAACGAGCTAATTAACTAATTGACTACTCCTCTAGCGCATGCAGGTGCAACCACAACATTAAATATTTGACATAAAATTTCAAGCACTAAAACTCCACACATATGGTACGAATTCTTGTATCGTTCCCCCATTAATACATAATATCCTCATAACAACTTTTAATAGCAATCATTAAATATTCAGGTCAATATCTACAAATAGCACAACCCTGAATATTTTCTTATAACTACTCTAAATTATTCTCAACAAAACAACTAATCTCTGCGAAATCATCACGCATGCTCATGGCAATTTAATAAAATGCATACCTTGTTAAAATTTCTGCAACGAACACTCTTTTACTAGATTGTTTCCTCTACCACTCAACGTACCAACACCTGCATGCACATTCAGATGCAATATGTACTGAGAAAAATAAAAACACGAGTCCCTCAATGAGAACAATGCGAAATCAAAACCAGCAGAGGCCTCACTGAGCACCAGAGCAATGAGATGTGTGTGCAGCGAGAATGGTGTGCAGCGAAGTGAGCACGAGTCCTCCTTTTTATAGCTGAAGTGTGAATTAAATTATCATAAACATGCCATTTATTACTCACTAATTAATCCTTTACTAATTAAACAGGGTTCAAATACTACTGGCAGACATGATAAGATGTGTGTGGCAGACAAAATAAGACATCGAATGACCGCGCACCATGCCTTATAATGAGCACTGGCGTTTGTGCGCATCGACGAAATCCAAAGTGTGTTTAAATTATCATAACCATATAATTTAGTAATCACTAATTACTCACTTACTAATTTATTACGCACTAATTCTTCGTTAGTAACTAAATAAACCACTAATATACCTGCCATTTATACATCAAATAACACCCGTGGCAGACATGAGGTGACCTGCACAGCAAAAGTTTCCTTTTTCCCGCGCATGCACATGCACTCGGCACACACTTCAACGCCTCTTCACTCGGTCAGGAACGCATTTCCGTGCGAGGGAATCCGAGGCATGCAGGCGGGAATCCGAGCCGCGGGCGGAACCGCCGCGTGGCCCAGCCGAGGTGGCTTCCGCCACCAGGCGTGGCCGAAGCTGGCTTCCTCTGCCTATGGTGGCGGAAGCCACCCTTCCGTCGCTTGGGGTGGCGGAAGCGACGGTTCCGCCGCCCGGGGTGGCGGAAACACCCTTTCCGCCATGCCGCAAGCCTGAAACTAGCTCACTTTTGTAAAAAAAAATTATGCCGCATAGTTTCCCAATTTATATTTATATGTATATTATTTAATCAATTTTTTCGATCAGAACCAAATGCACAACACCAAAAGCACTATCTAGACCATCTAGAGTATGATTATTGTTATTGTTAACCCTAAATGTTAGCTTTAGCCCAAATTTTAGAGATGTGAATAAACGAGAGCATGATTTTTGCTAGCTCCAAATGTTATCCCTAGCCCAAATCTTTGGGTTGTGAATAGTAAATTTAGATATGTGAATATTGAAATTTGAAGCCCTGGACAAAACTTAGGGCTAGGGGTGTAAAATGGATACAAATAATCCGAATTTTCCGACATCCGTATCCGAAAAATAGGCTATCCGTATTCAGACTATCCGTATCCGAATAGGAAACGGATACGGATACGGATACTATTCGGATTTTTTTCCCGGATACAGATACGAATATGGTTTTGATAAAAGGACCGGATATGGATACGGATGTTGATTGTAATGGTGGTCATGCTAGAACGTGGAACAAATGTTGCTTGTATTTCTAATTAAATACTTATTGCTCGTTTTGTATTTGATGCTTGATATATATACATATATATACACCCCGTGCTCCTAAGCATCAGTATGGCTTGAAACTAATGTAAGGCCTAAGAGATAAATGTTGGCATGTTGGTTTGTTTTTTCGCTGATGTGCTGAAGTTGTAGGATATTCGTATCCGACCGAATTGAGTAGATATCCGGTCCGTATTCGTATTCGCTATGCTATCCGATTCGTATTCGTATCCGAGAGGTATCTGAATCCATATCCGTATCTGGGGAAAAAAAAATGGATACGGATATGGTAATGGTGCTATCTGATCTGTATCCGATCCGTTTTCACCCCTACTTAGGGCTAGTACTGAGCGTGCCCTTAGAATGCTAAATGCGTGAATAAGATACTAAATGTGCCTATATTGATATACGAGACGTGAAATATCCATTTTTATAGTTGAGAATGTAAGGAAGATTTTTTTTAATAGTTGAACGGCGCAATACAGATTTTATCCTAGAAAACAGTGACATATACGTCTTCTATCATAATATGATACATCTCTGTTCTCTTGATTAACGTTAAATTTTCTGGCCTACATATGATTAAACTGCATCATCGAAATCTAGCCCTAACACAAAAATTGTGTATTTTCCTCAATTAATAAGATAATTTCGAAATTCTCTTTCGCAGTTTAAATATTACAGGTTTTTTAATCCATCCACTAAAGAAGAGGTACCTAATAACCATTGTACACTCTTGTTAGCTTTTATTTCTGCACATTTGTTTGTCATCAAACACATTCTGCCGCCACCAACCCAAAAAAAATAGGCAACAGCAATGTCTTGTACACTAACATGAATGACAACTACCCAAAAAAAAGAGGATTACAATTGCACACACTGTCTTTATGTCTGCAGCAGTTACGAAAGAGTGGCACGCAGTGACAGTCTTGCAGGCAAGAGATGATAATCCTACGCCATGGTCACATCATAAGGTAGAAGAACATAGGTTGAATCAGCGGGAGCATCTTGTAGGCTCATTGAGGGAGAAAAGGCCTCATCAAAGAAATAGATCCCAATGATCTCAACTGTCCAACGAGTTAAAAACAACCAATTCAATCCGCACATGGTCATCAGCGTTAGTTTCAAGAAAACTGATTTGTCTACGTTACCGCTCATGAGCTTTTGTGCTCTCCCGCAATCAGGAGAGCAAGTCGCAATGATTTCTGCTGACAAAGCTTGTGCGGATTTTTGAACGTTACAATATTTGCCTTCTTTGAACCTGACAACACAACATGGGCGATGGTAAATGAATCCCCTTTCTCCAATGCAAACTGCCATTCCCTCAATGTGACGTAGAACCAATCTTTTTTTGATGATACAGTTGCCTTCACCTCTATGTACTCTGTGAAACCATCTCCGCGAGTGATAACAAGATCGTAAGGCAGTCCACTTTCACTTTCTTCATTTACCCACCTGACACTATTGGATCCTAGACGCTCAACAAAATATTTGTGGACCACAGCTTCACCAAGCCTACCAGTACGTAACTGGCTTGCATCTGCAGCCCCTCTACAGAGCTTATTCCTCTCTTCTGAAACATTGGTCAGTTTATCATTGAAGTCCGTTAGCTCAGCATCAACAATTGGGCTTGCTGTCTCCAAGTCCAAATAAGCAGGTGCACTAGAAGAGTCAACAGACATCACCATCTGAGGCTCATCACTTGTTGTACATTCTACAAGTAATGTATTTTCTGCCCTTAAATCCTCTTTTATAGTCCAATCCCCTTCAAGCTCCACAGGCACCCAAGTATCTCCAGTGTGTGCATACTCAGCAGGCTTGGATAAGTCTAACAAAGTATCATTCACCTTTGACTCTTCCATTGGCGCATTCTGGCTTCTGCAAGATGATCCAAAATCTGGAGCTGTTTTCCAATCATTCGGTGGCCAACTTGAAACAACTCCCATTGTCCTCTGATGCTTCGTTGTATTGAGTTCGCATGTAGATTGGAATTCAACCATCTGGGAATCTACACTTTGCTCGGCCACAAACAAGGAAGAAAACGACCAAGTAACTTCATGCACAGGCAATTTGGGCACATTCTGATTATTAATAATAAAAGACTCAATTTGTTCAACAGTAGTGCCAGAATCTGCCATGGTTTTGACCATGTGTAGAAAGTTTGCAAAGTGCAGATCAGGCGATCCATCAAAGAAAAATCTAGAAAGTTCAAGAAATACTGAATGAGAATCAGCTTCTTTCGTCGCATATAGGTTATTTCCCTGAAAAATCACCAGAAGATAAGATGAACTTCAAAACTGATGGAAGATGACTTGAGCAAAGTTTTACTATCGAGTACAAGTACATCATGCATGTGTTTCCTTCATTATAAGAGGATCCATAAATAAGGCTAGCAAACAGACATACAAATTAAGAACTTAACAGGTCTCCACAAGCAACACATAGTTGGTAACTGGAAATTATGGCAACATTGTATTATTTGGATGTAGATGTAAAGCATATTACTATATTCAGTAGTACCATGGGGACCTGGGAACAAGCCATCCATTAACCAAGATATCTTCTGTCCAGGTCTCTAAATAACGGCAGCTACCAAGGCAGAAAGGTTTTACCGGCGGATACATCATTCCGGGAGGTAAAACCAGCCTGGAAACACTCAAATTTATATATACAATTTTGAAATTTAACAGATTTGAGTATGTAGGAAGATTTCCCACTATGAAATAAAGTATATTTGGAGCTTCTTCCAAAGGGGTTAGGATTCTAGTTTCAATTGGATATGTACTGCTAAGATTGTTAATGACTGATATACTGCCTGAAACCAAAAGTTCAGGTACGGTTAATATAGTTCAAGCACATTAAAACAAATGGTTCTTTTGGATGAAATCTTTCGCACCAGCCTATAGGTTTTCCTTTTCTTTTTCTTTTCTAATTTCTTAAACTGCACAAGAAAATTAGTTCAACCAGGAACCAGTACAGGCCGTGGTCTGGGATTTTTGGTAATCTAAAATCAGCTTCCATCTTAGTTCCCTAAAAAGAAATGCAGACAAGCTTGGGAAACAAGAGACTAATGGCAAACAAGTCATTCCTTACTACTTTCTATAATGGCAGGCAGAAGAAATGTAGAAACTGACCTGCAATAGACAATGGCATTTGAATCTTCTGTTAGAAGAACTCTCATGTCCTTTCAGCATGTACTTGTGGAATAACCTCTCAACAACAATAACTCGTAGATTGTTAAGCTTCACGATGTCATTTTGCTGAAAGTTCATATAAGTATCTCTGTGTATCTTATAGATGTAACGTTGCATATATGGTAAAAGCCAGCAAATTAGAGCAATATTTCCACTGTTGTCTCCAGTACCATAAAATATTGCTTCACGATACACAACCTGCATTAAAGGACATAATGGTGGATGACAGCCATACAGAAGATGGAATATTTGTTACTGCCAATTAATTTCAAAAGTAAGCTCCTACTTCATTTGCTTGGGCTCAATATTTGAAGTTCAACTAAAAAGGCTGAATATGCATTTGTAATTTGTAAACAAGTATAATCACTAAATATAATGTATTAGATATAACTATGGCACAGCATTATGTCATAAGACACTTTTTCTGTTAGCCAGTTGCTGACAGAATTGAGTAAAGTTACAAATGCAATGTTTTAGGTCAATTTAGACAGCCATGGTAAACTCAACATCATTCAAAGAACTTTATAAAGCACAATAAGGTTTTCAAGTTTTGACCAATTCCATCTACTGTTCTCACTCCTTGCCCTGTTGCCCAATTGTAGAATGAGTAATGGGTGGTAGACAAAATATTTGCAAAGTGCATGAAAAACTATTGTAGCACAGTTGTTTCATTTCGGCTCTATTCTTTTCAGCTTAACAGTTAATCTACGTCTTAAAAAGACATATGCTTTGTGTTTTTTGAGACCGTATTTTCGCTGTTTTGATGGTGGGTCCTAGCGCTTTAAAAAGCAAGTCAAACAAAGTGGATCCTAATCTCGAGACTACCTCGAGAAGCTCTAGAAATTTAGTCATTTCAGTCGTTCAGCTCTTCAGCCTTTAGATTAGCTCAAAAAAAAGGTCCTTCCTTTTTTTCATTATTCCATTTTCTGCTGATTATAATATTTTAAACTGATAACTGATTTGGAGCATGATTTTCATTCAAGCTATGCAATATATTGATCTTTAACTAATTTTATTCTCCATTGTTACTTTGCACAATTTTACATTATAATGGTAAATCGAATGATTTGTTAGATAGCTGCTCAATGCAGGAGAAAATATTCAATAATGGTAACACAAAAAAAAATCTATTACCTTAGAAAGTGCTGGTATACCTAAGCTTTTCATCAAGACAGCAACTCTTCCATACAACATTTGCTTGTCTTCATAAGAAAGTCCACCAAATTGTATGAAGTTAACATCACTGCAGTCCTTAAAGTGCTGCTTCAGCTCATCATCATCCAACCAGCAAATAAGGCCAAAAGAAGGATGGAGGGAGACCCATTTATCAAACAAGGTTGGTAATATTGTTATCTCCAACTTTTCAAGAGATTCTTTCAAGAACAATATATCGTTCATCTTGTCATTTGCAGAACAAAGATCATTAGCCCACCTCACAAATACACGAAAGACCTATATAGAAAATGAAATCGAGAGTTAATAATTTAAAGGAACCTTACAAGATACACCAGGCAAAATTTATTGTATTCTAAATCCAGAATAACAAACAAAAATTAGCAGGAAACACCTAGTACTTCATGCATAAAAGCAACTAACCTGATTGGATACTTGTGAAGGCAATGCAGCATTCGACAACTGTAACAGTATATCAACATAATCAGATGTCGTTGGAACTTTCGGTACACCACATGCCTCAGTAAAGAATTCACAAAGGCTGGGATAGGCTGCAGATAACATCCTTCTTGGGAACACGCTCATCTTTGTTGAAATGAATTCCTCTGTCACTTCAGAACAGCCTGTTGGGTCATGCCAATAGATTTCTTTTGGAGACAAAAATTTCCCAGGAAGGACCCCACTAGATCGAGGATAGCATAATGGTGTGAAAATGGAAGAGCATTGCAGGAACTCCCGTTTAACGTTAACCTTTGCTTCAATCACACCTTCTGACATGAAAGTATAGAATTTACGCATCTGGTCCATACTGAAAAAAGGCAGGTCAACACATAAGGCCAAGTTTTATTAGCACAAGAAAACAAAAACAAAATTGAACATCTGGAAATGTTAAAATTAGTCTTTTTGTATAGAGTTATCCAGCATTTTAAGACTGCAGATGACACATATATAGACGGAGAGTGTACAATATTTAAATTAGCAACCTTTACATGGTTACTTGGAACTCAACTGCGTCTAATCTTTACATGGTTACTTTGAACTCAACATGCATATCACACAATTTACCTAAGATTCAAATACAGATGGAGAAACTGAGTACCTTGCACTAAAAGGAACAGGTGAAGCTATCCAGGAATTAAGGATCCTCAAAGCATCACTGTGGGACACTTTTGTTTTGAATCCAATGTCCTTCACAAGTGATCTGCTGGATACCTGTTACATAGGATTGGGTTGATGTGTCCAAGGTGAATGACAGTTCCAAGTTTTTTTAGGAATTGATGACGGTACAAGTCGCTAAAGGTAAACCTTTTTTTTCAGGAAGGTTAATATAGATAAACTTACTAACCTGTGGTACAGCATATGGGGCAACATTACCAAAAAGGGACCGCATATCTTCAAAATCATAGAATAGATCTGTTGCATAATGAAGGTCCTCATCCATAGTTGATGCTATCCATTTGAAGCTCTGGATACAGTTCAGAAAGGACGACTGAACTGTTCTATTTTCACCACCCTGTGCCACATTTGTGACGCTACTAGTTTTTACACTATAATAGTCATCCCATAACCTGTTAAGAATCTCGAGAAGGTATATACAATTATCTCGACACCTTATTGAAGAAAATGTTGATAAAATATTAGCCAATTCTGGTGAGTCCCAGTCATACACAGTGCAGAATGTTTCAGAACTGTCGCCTTGAGTAAGTCTTCCTGCTAGAAATGAATCAACTTGTGATATGTTTTTCTCAACTTTCACTACCTGCACAAAATCAGTCACACCCAACTCCTCAAAAAATTCCCTCCATTTTTTCATCTCAAATACTAATGAACTTGAATCATGGTTCATCAAATAACAACTGTCAAGTTCAGTCCATTTGAACTCAACATTATGAAGTAGCCTGCCTATGTCCACATAATTTCCATATTCTTTACTGAAGTGAATTGGCTCATCAGCTGGGCACTTGTAGCCATAGTTTGTAAGTAAGACAGGCCTCTTCCGTAGTTCTGACATTATCTCTTCTTTTTCTAAGCTACATCTTGTACAAGAAGACTGAAGATGAAGCATTACAAAAGTCACATACTCTATCATCAATTTGTTGGCCATTTTGGCATCTGCACCGTTAGCCAAGGCAACCAAAATGTGATTTTTGACAATGTCATGTCCAGACAGCTTCCGCACCCCAATTTTCAGAAGAATATCTATCAGGTCATTTGTTCTCGTTTCTTCCACGAGGTATTTATTTTTACTTGACACAGAGAGTAGGTCAGGACTTACAATTTGAAGGCTATTATATAGTACTGGAAAATTCTGCATGCTACTTTTACAGTTTGGCGTGGAGTGGAGGATATCAGAAGGCAACCATATAGGGCCATCAGCTACAGAGCAAAATGAACCATCTGAAAGAGGGATACAAGGTATTTTCCTGAGAACATCTAAAAGATCATCTTCGAAGCTAGTTGTTAGGTGAGGATTTCGAGAAGAATGAGACAACAGTGTTAAATGAAGTGTAATGAACCAAGCACATAGCCACTCAAGCCCCAGTGACTCAATACAGCCACCACTTCGGCAGATAGATGATATGAAATCAATGAAAACATTTGGTCCATATTCATGAATACCTAGGGCCCTTGATAATGTATCAGATATAATGATATCTTTCGACAGATACCCAAGACCAAGATGTTCATGAAGTAAGCTATCAGAAAATAGCATTCTAGTCTGTTCATCCCAACCCCTGAGTGTGTTGCATGGGTAGACCAATTGCAAACTAGAGGACTCCAAAACCATGCAGCGCATTAGACGCAACTTGGAAATGATCAAGTGAGGTAGCTGACAAAAGAATCCATGGACTTCTCCCGCTAGAGGAACAAAACTCATGAAAGCTGTGACAGCTTTTCCGGGGCAACTCTGGAAGCAAGGAAGAGCACAGAAGGATTCCTGCGCGCTGACAAACAAGGAAGGGAATTCAGACAACAACCACTGATTCCATGCACTGTCTGCATCCACTTCCTCTCTTGAAGAAGGTAAAACAAAATCTCCTTGAAGAATGAATTTAAGACCGTAGTTCCTTAAAGGGAGAAAAGCAAACACAGGTTGTTGCTTCAAGTAAGGCTCAAACTCTCCTTTCTCAGTCTCCTGCAGAGTAAATGCCACAGCTATCTCTGTAGTGCACACATCATGGCGTACAATTGTGCCCTGTAACTTCTTACGAACTACCAACCAACTCATTATCTCATTCCCATGTGAGATTCTAACAATGCCATCAGAAAGAGCCTTCCTTCTCATAACCAGCAGTCTATTATTCAGCACATTCTTAAACTTCACACATTTAAGTCGGTGAAGGAATAAGAGAAGAGATGGGTGGAGATCTGAAAACATGGATGCAATGGAGCTCATACCAGTGCCCTCCTTGAATTTTGATTTGAAGGGAAGTAAGATGCATGTATTCCAAAAGGAACATGAGTCCTCATCTTCAACAGATAACATTCTACCTACAGAACTGGTACAGTAAGGCGGAACGACAGTTGGCAATATAAAACCAATCTGACCTTCTGAAATGTCAAATTTCACATGGAAACCATTTGAATGTATCTCTGGAGCATCTGTTACCTATAAGGCGTATCAATAAAATTAAATCGTATACATTCCCCAATCCCTACAGAACTCACGTCTTATATGATGTAAAAGGGTTAAAAACAAATAATGGTCTAGCTGATACATAAAAAAAACCATGAAAGTATACATGAGAAAGCATGGGATAGTAAAATTGCATGGTTTGCAGCATTACGATAATTTAATTAGAAAATGGTTGTATTTACACCTACCCGAAATACTGATTTGAATCCAATACCCTTGTTTCCAATATAACCCCTGTTTGATCCTTTCTTTGTTGAGTTACCGATATCACAAAGTGCTCTAATGTTTTCAGCAGAGAAGCCTCTCTCGTTATTGAGAACAACAATACCATTCTCCTGAAGAACAAATGCTAATGTTGGTTCAACATCCTCAAGATAAGTATTATCATCAGCATTCTGCACCTGATGTAGATTAGACCAATGTCAGGTAAAACAATTCTGCACATAATAACCTTCGCAAACAAACAAACAAAATGAAGTAATAAGGAAGTGCGCACAATGAAGCTTACCAGCTCAAGAAGTAGGTGAGAATCCTGAGAGTATAGTTCTTGTGAAAGGCAGTGCAGCGCTCTGCCAAGTCGAGCATGCTGCTTCTTCAGCAAATTATCTTCGGTGTAACTTAGTGCTTGATCCAAACCAAACTCTTCACGGCGTATAGTCTCAACAACTAAAGCTGCTTCCTCGAGATTCATTTCTCCTGTCATGGAAGATTTGTTACCATGTAAATTTGCAATATCTGCCTTGGTCCCAATTGGATTTAATATGTTTTGGCTCTTGTTGTTTGTAACAACAACTTGATCCTTCACACCAGGAAATGATTTGCTTCTGTCATCCATCGCATGAACATCATTATCGATAAGCATGGAGTTTTCATGTGTAGGTCCTTCAGATGCAGATGTATACCTAGAAGAAGAATGGATTTCCACCTTTGCATCAACTTCTTCAGTTAAACAGAAACCATGACAATCTTCAACCCACTCTGCAACTCCGAGTGACAACCCAATATCATGAAGCATGCAACGCTGCCAAGCTTCAGTGGCTTCATCCAAGATAGTTGAATAGCAATTCTTGGTAACAGTTCGAAGTCCGGACAATAGTACATCTGCTGCAAGGCACCGAAATTCAGGAGGTAGATGCCCAAGACAATCAAGTATAAATTTGGCAATTAAATTAACAGTGCCATCAGTGTTTGATAAGATATTAGACCTGACGTTTCTTGCAAATGATAGCTGGGACCTTTCATGGAAATGGCCAATAAAATTAGTAGAAGAGTCATGCTGCTTAGCACTTGGATGATGAGGTTCCTCAGGCATAACTGTTTTACCTTCAGAATTACCGTTGAACATATCATTGCTGTTGTTCATTATGATATCTATTGCTCGTTTTGCATAACACTTCAGCAAGGAAAGCGGAGTGTTAGCAGAACCCTTATAAATATGTAGCAACGAAAGCAGCTTCACTGCCACTTGAAATGGTGAACATTGAGTAATGGCTTCTAAGAATTGGTCAACCGTGGCTGAAGGATCTACTCTAATAAACCTACCATCTGTTGTCACGATGCAAGCTAGATCTCGAATTGGACCTGTATTCAGCAACCAGTTTATGAAAGGACCCAGTGAAGGAGCAAACAGCAAATTCCAATGAGACCAAAGAAGCAGATCTGACAACATTGGAACCTTAAGTAAAGAGTTGATTGCTTCTCGTGAGCAAACTGTTCCAGAATAATAAGATTGTTGAACAACGCTGTTCTTCAGTCCATCAACATTATCATGGTTACCTGGCCAAATTCCAGACCACCTTTTCTCCAACAAAGAGATAGAAAATGTCATGTTATTTGTTTGTATGCCTTTTCTCAGCCTCTCAATAGAACCAGCAAGTCCTTCCCCAGATTTGTTTTGCTCAATATCAAAGTCAATTGTTGGGAACTGCCTTTGGAGAAGCTTACAGAAAATATCCTCTGAAAAGTTGTCATCCTCCAGCCAGTTCGCATCAGCTTGGGACAGTAAAATTTCAATTTGTCGCTGCAGTACAGAAACTTCCATAGGCGAAGAACCAGAGTTTCCCCACTTCAAGGAACTACACAACTTATGGGGGAATTGATGACCATGTTTTGTCAAAAACTCAAGGAAAGTCCCATGGCCAAGGGCACTAAATTGCTTGGCTGAAAATTGAGTAGTTACCGATGTTTCACAATCATGAAGTGTACTCAGAGAAATAGATTTTCCTACTTGTGAGGCCCCAGACAATCCATTGTTGGACTCAAAATATTCAGCGATTCTCCTGATGACATCCTCACTTGAGACACCTGCATAAACAATTCATAAATTTTAAAAGGATGGCATTCACAAAGAAAGCATTGCTTCCAATACTGTATGACAGAACGAGTACTATGAAGTGTGAACAATTGACAAATGTATGTGTTTGTGTGTGTGAGAAAGAGAGGGAGGTACTGTGTTCAGGCTCATTGTTGCCTTTTTTACTATTGCTGATCCCATCACCAGTACATTTAGCAATCTCTTTACTGGGGGGCTCAATTTCCATAATCGCTGTGGTGGTGTTAGGAATAGGACTTGATGACGATTTGTTTTCACTAAAGACATGGATTACATCATAAATACTATCCAGCAAACCATGTCCCATTGATCTAACCTGCATGTCCATGTAACAGTACATTAATAAAGTTGGGGGATGCAAGCAAGTGAATCCCGGTTTGTTCCACATTGCTGAACAAAATGACTAGGGCTGGGCAGGTTGGAATTAATCAGGTCAAGTAGGGACTGCAAACATAGTTTAGTTTATTAACAAATGCATGTAGAAAAGACCTAGCATCTCTACGAAGAAATCAGAATGCTATTAAAAAATACAAACTGGACAAACAATGAAAATGAATCCCCAGGGGGCAAAAATATTTAAATACACACACAATTTAGCTAGTCATCGATGAATAAAATTATACACAATCTTGTCAAGTTTTGTCCTGAATGTGTTATACACACAAAATTGGCATGTGCAAACTAGCCAGGCAGGAGTATGAAAAAAGGTAGCATTCATAAAAATATGCATGTCATAAAAAAATATCTTGTATTTACTAAATAATGCCAATACATAAGTTGAATAAGTTCACTGAATGAAGTAGGATAATCAACTTACAGCAACATTTAGGAAGCCGATGCCAGGGTATTGTGAGAAAAACGTTACTATTTTCCTCTTTTCTTTTGGTGTTTTCCCATAGTAATTTACAACCAGTTCCAAAACCTGCATTTACAACAAGCACAAACAATTTCGTTTTAGAAACAGATTTATCTTATGTTGAACAATCAATGATATGCTTCATAATACATTAAGAGACAAAGGAAGCTGTACGCTCAAAGCCTCAAACAAGTTCCTTACAGGCACTTTAGAGAAAAACAAGGGCCTCCTGAAAGAAAGAAAGCAAGAATTCAATGATGAGTTGCAAGCATACCTGTTGAACTGGATGTTCATGGCATGCTTCCTTCCAGGTGGTTATGAATTTCTCCAGCTTGCCGATACTTAGGGAGCAAGTAGCCAATGAATCATGCTTTTGCATTTGCACCTTTTGCTGCTGCTTTGGCTTTTTGCATGAAGAGCTTGGACCATCATTTTCTTCATATTTCCTTTTTCCTCCTGAAAAAACCTTTTTGCCACTCTCTTTTACATTGCTGTTCCCTAAAGCTGGTTTTTTACTGATTTCAGATGTCAAACCAAGGCGTTCCATTTCTTCTGTTTTCGAAGGATATGGGCAACTACTGGTACGCTTATTGACATCCTTATTATTAACAACAGAACAGAGATTTTTATTCTCACTGACATCGATTGGATCACCCTCTGAGCTAGTATCACCATCAATTTCATCATCAGTTGAATCAAAATGAATATGTTTATTGATGCCTGGTAATTGCTTTATACGACTAGTAATAGCATCGAACCTCTTGTCCAATGCCTTCTTGCCCAAATGAAAATTTGTGTTTTTTGAAAAAACTTTCTCACGACTGCTATCACCAGGACTAAGGGTATTATTTTTGAAGAATCCAATAATGGTATTGCCTGGATGTTTGAGAGAAGCCACTTCATTCCTCCTGGACTCTCGAAGGAAGGAAACATGCAACCTACAAAACCACCATCAGCAAAAGTAGAATAATCCAATGATAAATGAGATTATAAATAGTAGAAGCAAGACCAAAAGGAACATGTCCCAATTTTGTAAATAAGAAATAAATACCCCAAGCTCTGTATCCGCACACCGAGTTTTTCCTTTCCAGAGACAGACTTTTTCTCCACAAGATAATTTAAGAAGTTTTCCACTGTGACTTTCTCGTTAGAATTATCCATAAACTTCTGCAAACAATTGACAATCTCCTCGCTACTAAGCTTAGGCACCTTGGACAAATCAGCAGGTACCACAAAATAATGTGCAACAAGTGGGTGCTTAAGAAAAGGCCCCAACTCCAGCTCTTTGAACTGCCCTACACCCTGATTCTTGCATATCTCAACCTCCAGATCATATATGGATAAAATTTTTCTTGCCGCGACATAGCAGTGGATGAATGTATTCACCTGACAGATAACAAGTCATACCATCTGAGGTCAATCAGCAGCATCACCAATTACAATTCTATGACATTGAGATGATTCAGTATTCACAAAAAGAGCTCAGCAAGCTTTATGCTGATGTGAAACTACATTGATTAGCATATTAATATTAAAATGAGCAAACATCAAACTACTCATATCCAATAGTTCAACAAAGCTGATAAGATGTTTACACAACTTCTTTTGTATCCCCTCTATTCTGTAGTGTAAGTAACTTTAGACTTCTAAATTTGTTTCAATCTATATGTCACTCAACCTCTTTGAGATATATTTTGCACCCCCTAACCCTTTCCATCAAATACCCTTCACAAACAGCAACAGCACATGTAATTAATTACCTCTCTTGTGTCAAGGCCCAAGGCATCTTAACTCTTGAATAAAGCTAACTTTGATCATTTGCACCCATCGCATAATTCTAGTGCCAAGAGTGCTACAGAAAGTATTTTTCGATTTTTTCTTCTTCTTTTAAAACAACAAGCTAACAAAACATTTTTAAAAACAACACAAACTAATGCAAAAAAAATTGCACAGGTTGAACTATTCAAAGAAAATGATAAAAGAAAGCAGGCAATAATACAAACAAAGCTAGCATGAGGGGCACAAGTAGGAACATGAAATATGCAAGCTCTAATTCAGTTCAAAGTACAAGCTTACAACTTTACAAATACAGGGCACTTGGGCAACAACTCTGCCTCTACTTAGATATTAAAATGAAAATGTAATGGAGTACTGTGCAATATCCGGAACAAAACAAAGGTGTTTACAAGCATTGCAAAGCTTGACAGCAAAGAAGAAAATACGGAGCACACGGCAACTGGCAGCACCATGCCCTCAGCCTGCTTCACACAGGCATGACATGTCATTTGGATCACAAAGTGGAGCACAAAACAAAGCATAATTTGCAGTGTTAGCAACTGTTTTCCACAACCTCGGCTTCAACAATGGCAAGCCGCAGGTGAAATCAAATTCATTACAACACAGACACTGCAGGATGACCAAAGTAGAAACAAAAAACTGAATTACTTCCTACGTCCACTTTTTATAAAGTTTATTTTGATTTGAAAATGTCAAACTTCATTAATTTTGACCAACAATTAGTCAATTCATATGCATCTTTAGTATGCAAAAGTTGTAACAATATGTTTATATTTCAAATTGTTTTTGAACTCTGTTATGTTGCGATGATTATATAATAAGAGAAAATTAACAATGAACGTTAACCTAGAAAGATTTTTCAAATAAAAACACGCCTTAAAAAAATGGACAGATGGCCTATTTGGAAGTGTTGGGAATGGGAAGGGGCATGGGAACTAAGGCCCCGTTCTTTTCAGCTTAACAGCTTATTGGCTTAACAGTTTAACGACTTATCTACGTTTTGAAAATACATATGCATTGAGTTTTTTTAGTCAATTTTTTCGCTGTTTTGAAGGTGAATCATAACGCTTAAAAAAAAGCAAGTCAAATGAAATGGATCCGAATCTCGAGACTAACTCGAGAAGCTCTTTAAGTTCAGTCATTTCAGCCGTTCAGCTATTCAGCCGTTCAGATCGGCTCAAAAGAACAGACCCTAGGTGAAACTTGAATTCCTATTCCTTGGGGTGACGCAGGGAGACGTAGGTAAACTTGAATTCCTTCTGTTTGAGTTCTAAATTTCAATTATCCACACCAATTCCCACCAACCAATCAAGGGATTTTACAACACACCTCTCTCAATTCCCATTCCCTCACTCCCTCCAAGCAAACAGGCCCAGAGAAAAATACTGACCTTGGCTAATATGCCTTTTATAAATGGACAGAGAGAAACACTGACCTTGCCCTCGATGAGGAAGAGGTCGCGCAGGAGGGGCACGTCGTGGAGCTGGACGCCTAGGGAGGCCCACGAGTCCACCTTGAGTGTCTCCAGGACTGCTTGCGCCACCTTCCACCCGGTTACGCCCTCGCCGGCCCGCACAAGCTCGTCGCGCGCCTTCCTCGCCGCCGTCTGCGCCCTCCCAAGCACCGTGTGCTGGTCGCCCGACAGTTGTGGCTGTGGCTGCGGCTGCCCCTGTGGCTTCGACTTCGGCTGCGCCTGTGGCTTCGACTTCAGCTGTGGCTGCGGCCGCGGATGCTGAGGCGTGGCTGGGGCCGGCGCTGGCGGGGCGGCGGGGGCGCTTGGCATGGCAGGGATGTGCTGGAGGTTAGGGGTAGGGTTTTGGTGGTAAGCATGGGAGGGGAGGAACGGCGGCGGATACTGCTGCTGATGAAGATGACGCAAGGCGGCCATGGCGACGGGGTTCTGGAGGATGTGATTGAGAGGGTTTGATACGAACTGGGGGTTGGGGGCGTAGGGATTGGCGGCGCCATGCCAGGCCGCGGCGGCGGCGGCGCGGGGGTCGTAGGCGTGAGGCGGCCTCTGGTGGTACTCGCGGCGGCTCATCGAGGCGGAGGAATCCGGCGACTCGACGAGGCCGTGGAATTACAGGAGGCGGCGCGCGACGGCGGCTGTCCTGTCGCGGATTCGCGGGGCCGGCGGTTTGGGCTTCCGGATTTATATGTGCCTTCACCTGAATCTGAATGCCTCCACATCGTGGACAAGTTCGAACTGTGGAATTCATCGGGCTACCGGCTACAGATCAAAATTCGGACGGTGCGGGTTGGGCTTCTACGTCTAGGCCCGAGCAGTAGAGTTGTACAAGTTCTCGACGTCCTCGGGCTAATGCCCAGCCAAATAGGAACAAAATTTGGACGTGCGGGCCTCTGCTTCTTGGGCCGAGAAGTAATAGTCGGCCCTCTTTCTTCGAATTTTTTTTTATATATATGTGTATTTTTATTCTTTTATGCAAAAATGTATCCCGAATCCAACTTTAGACAACAGTACCTACCTGTCGAGCGAGGAAACCGCGACCAGGGGCCCTTCGCTAATTGAAGGCTCGACAGGTCCGTGACAACCGAGCCGGAAAGGGAAGGGTGTGGCCAGCCTCCTGTCGAATATCCAATGCTCGACCGGCTGTGGTCGTGCGTTGGAAGCACGACAGCTTGTTTTTTTGGCATATTTGCATATTTCTATGCTACTCCCAATCAATTGTTTTCCCTATATTTCTATGCTACTCCCAATCAACTGCCAGCTGCAATGTTAAAGATGGAGCTAGTAATGTACATGCTGCTCGAAGAATGGTTAGAGATTGTGAATTACTGAGATTTTGTGGCCTTGTGATGAAATAGAGATTGTGAGTTACTGTGATTTTTCTCTCAATTCTATGATTTTTCTATGAATTTTCAATTATCCATTTTTTATTTTTTTAAAAAAAATGCACTTGATTTTGTCAGCCTGGAGCTGAAAATCCCAGGTGGTTCTCCAGTAAGGTCGACGAAATTACCTCGAGCATAATTTCATCGGCCTAGGCCGACGAAATTACCTCTGCCACGTCAGCTACTAACCTGGCCTGCCGTCGGCTACCCTTAATTTTGGGGCCAACAAAAACCGACGAAATTAACCTAATTTCATCGGCCACTGACGAAACTGACTTTATTTTCGTCGCATAGATTTCATCGACCTAATTTCGTCAGCCACTGACGAAACTGACTTTATTTTCGTCGCGTAGATTTCATCGGCCTAATTTCATCCGCAAACCGACGAAATTAGGTTAATTTCGTCAGTATTACCCTTAATTTCGTCGGTATTCAACCGACGAAATTATACTGGATTCTTGTAGTGTAACCTATCAAGTTTTCGTCGTTTCATTCATTCAAACTTCACACCAAAAAATTCAAATGTCATCAAATCTATTCGTTCAAATCTTCAAATACTCAAGCCCACATACTCTCCAATCAATATATATCACAAATACTAATCAACAGATAAGTGCTCTTCTCCGTGCGTCGGAGATGTGCTAAATCCTCGGTGTGCTCGAGGTCGGCTTCGCTTGTGAAGTCGGTGTTTCGGGTCCTTCGCGTGTGAAGGGTGCCGATTCGTGTGAAGGTTTGGAGCTCGCCTACCATGTGTTGGTGAAGAGCTACCATCGAGTGGATTAAGGGCTAGGGATGAGAGAGTCCCGATTTCTCTGTGTGAGAAGTTTCCTCAACGGAGACGTACGTGTTCATGTGTTGAGCACCGAACTTCGGTAAACAACTCGGTTTGCGCCTCTCTGTCTTATTTACTTAACCGCATATTATATCCACTGCTTGTGAGTGCCTTCGTGCCTCCTACACTTGTGCATCGATTGCTTCCGCCAACTAGACTTGTGTACGAATCCACGCGCTAGCTGTGTGCCTTAGCTTGCTTAAGTGACTAAGTGCAACAAAAGTAAAAATTGAAATAGTCCGATTCACCCCCCCTCTCGGCCTTAGGTTCCTTCAATTCCCTCTAGTCGCGCTTTCGCCGCACGACAGGAACTGCTCGTCGATTCAAATTTCAAACGGGCGGGGGGGCGGCGCTGCTGGAGGTGTTGTGTGGGTCCGGTCGCGTTTTTGGAGCACGACAGGGCCCTATCGCGCCTTGACGACTCGACGGGCTCCTAGTTTTGTCTAATTTCCAAAGCGGGATACATTTTTGTATAAAAGAATTAAAAAATATAATTTTTTTCCCTCTTTCTTAGGCCTCAACAGCGTTCTTTTTCTCTTCTCTCTCTCTTACCTTCGGGTTCAAGAGCAATCTAATCTATCTTTTCCACGGTATAGCACACATTAGCACTCCATAAAAGTCTCATCACTCGTTCATTGCATGTGCAACGTTCGCAAACAAACAAGCGACAAATATGTCAAAGTGAGAGATAGATTGGTTCATTAGCATGGTGTGCAATACTAACTAGTTTTTGATAAGCATCTCCACACCTGCGACTGCAAGGGCCACTTAAGCTATGTTCTTTCCCACTTAACAGCTTATCCATGTGTTTAAAAAGACATATGATTTAGATTTTTTGAGTCCGTTCTTCCTATTTTGAAGGCGAGTCCTAACGATTTAAAAAAACAAGTCAAACGATATAGATCCGAATTTCAAGACTATCTTGAGAAGCTCTTAAAATTTTCAGCAGTTTAGACCAGTTCAAAAAAAACAGGACCTAAGTCAACAGATAAGTGATAACCATGCTGACTGACGCAAGACATGCATCGCAGACAAATGTCATAGAGCAGCATAGGTTCTTGATTAGGAATCGCAAAAGTGAGCTCAAGACATGAGAAGCGCTAGGAAAGTCATACTGGTTCATGACCAAGTTAAATGAGAGATTGTGCGAAAAAATTCGAGTGAACTGCCAAGACTGCTCGTCTATACCTGATGGGTTGTTCATGACTACAACCACTATCAGTTATACCAAAAGCAGCAAACAAGCAATAACTTATCTAAGCTTTCTACCCTTCACATTTTTACAAATGAAGTCCTTGAGCAGCTCTATTTGCGCCCTAAGTACTTCGTCTATATGTGAAAAAAAGAGAAGAGCACTACAAGCTGATCCAGAAAGAGATCTAAGGGTTGCTATTCACTCCCTTGGTTGTTTCTAGCTGAGACTTTGTTGTCATCTTTAACCAAATAAAAAAAAATTCATGGCCATTTGTTAGTCGTCTAGCTTAGTGCTTGATATACCATCATAAATAGCCTTGAATCTTGGTGGTTCAGGATCATCATCTCACTACTCCACAAATAAGGACGACCACTAGCACCACAAAATGGATCGAGTATCACCAGCTCAATTATTGCTATCTCATATTGCAACATTGTGCTTTCCCAGATTGCAGTTTGTCCCACAAACATAACATCTGCCTCGGTGATTGGTAATGCGCAGTATAGTAGTCATCTATGCAACCAAATTGACAGAACTTAACGCTATGAATGTATTCAACAGGTCTGGTGTTGTTGAACCGCTCAACCCACATGCCCATGCTCACGTCTTCCATTTTGAAAAGCTGCATGGCAAGAAAAATGGAAATTAGACGTACATCGGCATCATTATTTTCTGGCCATCTTTCAAAGCAATTTTCATGTTTTCTTGTGAATGACATTGCACCGGAGATAGTTTATGATTTCTTTTGAAAGACAGCACTATGAGGATCGAAAACAATATTTGATAATTATCTAAGGATCGAAAACAATATCTGATAATTATCAGTTATTTTGGAAATACACAAGCTGTTAATTTCAAATTACCCTACAGGACTGTGTCCTTTTTAGTGACAAAAATAACGGGTGATTTAAATGGACGGCACTGCAAAGTTGCAATTGAAGAGACATGCGGGACCTAGACCCTACATTTCATTGACACATGTGGAATGGCAAATATCTGATCTTAGACCTTTGCAGTGGCATATATCTAATTCATCCTAAATGGGGGTAAGATAAAATGTAGCCTAGAAGCAACCATATATTCTTACCCTTAATTTATGATTCGCAAATTCTGATACGATGGAATCTGCAATATCCGAAGATATGACATATCCAGGGCCATTTGCATATGTTGGATAATCCTCTTCTGGCCACTCCTATAAAGTACATAAGACAAGTAAAAAACATAAATTTGTGTATTCAATCAAGACTTCAGGGAAACCTAATGTACATTGATACAGGTGAGCACGAAAACTTGATTAGAGAGTATACAAAAGCATAAATAGTTTATCAACTATTTCCAGTGAGTCATATTAATCATGTGAGACTGATCAATGTAGGTTACTGCCTAGAAACACGTGTAAATATTTTAGATAGTACTTTGCAAAGTGTTTAAGTGTTAACAGCCCATCAAATTCATATAAATTGTACACCGGAAGAGTTATATGTTACTCTTCAACACAACAAAATTACGTTGATAGTATGTTGTCTATTTTTCCTACAGATTAATTCCATAAAGCAACAAAGCTAACTGTCCACGTGCAACACGCATAGAAACAATCAAACAAAGGACTACATCGTAGACGGCAATTATGGTTCTTATGAAGATGTCAATGCATATTGACTAACTATTTCAGTTTCAGTATATTAAAGGTGGAAAAACTAAATTAATAAAACATTACATAATATATAACAAACAAATTTTACTAATTAATTTACACTTAGTGGTTGTATATGCAGGGACTCAATTTGGTTCCAGACCTTCTATCCATGTAGAGTAAAAAAGCAAGAGAAGCATCCGACTAAAATGGTGGATCAGCATATAAATGATATATTCAAAATATTCAAGCCTATAAAACTTCCTTAACACAAACACAAACCTAAAAATCAGCAAGCACGGTTATTTAGACCAAAAGCCAACTAATTGGCAGCAGACAGCACAAACATGATATCCTAGGAGCAGTTAAACGCTAATGATATGATCCCAAAAACAAATGGTGGCATAGACATTTTAATTTATGCGGCTAAATAAAAGCTAATGCGAACAGTAATGGTAACACAGGCCTTGTAGCACTGACAATTTCAATTATGTAGCAGAGATATGTCCATGATTGTTTATTAGATTTTTTGAAACAGAAAAAAATCAGTAAACACATCAACATGCCATAAATCTATTTCTTTTTGTAAATCGAGAAGTTATGTGGTGGCAGACAGAAAATAGTAAAATACAAAAGAAGGTGCATCAAAAAATGCATGTCTGCACCATAAAGACAAGCGAACTTTTGCAAACAACAACAGGCTAGCATGTCAAGTAAGTAAATGAATAACTGAGTCTTAACTTGGGGGAGCAAGTATGATATTCAGTGTTGTTTTGTACAAAGTAACTAAGTAAGGCCATGTTAAGTTTTACTAAACCATTTACTAGAGCAATGTAGTGCAGCAGCACCTTCAATCTTGCAGTAAAAAAAAAGGGGCATACGAGGACATTATGCAACAAAAAACTAAGCCCACCTCGTAAGTAACGGCCCATTTTCCATTGCGCAATGGCTTGTGGTGATAGTTCATGTTCCCCATATAGAAACTTTTTCCACTTGGTATTTTTTTAACTTCAGAAATTACCGATTCAAGTCTAACAAAATTATCATCGTCACATTTCATTATATATCTTGCAGAAACAACATGAACCTGAGAGAAAAAGTTCATTAGTGAAAAAATGTCAACGAAGTGGCTTCAAATGGGAAGTGTGTGTGTGTGTGATCTCTCCGTACTCCCAACGAGTTTTCGAAATCCGAGATGCTTAACAACCGATCCAAACCGTTGATCTTGTTCATCTCATTGAAACGTAGCTAGTGACCAAGTTTCATATTTTTTGAATTTATTTACTATTTGTTTCTTATTTTTAAAAATCAGCTTTTTTTTAAGGCACCACGGCTAATTGGAAGGTCGAATTTTGAAAATATGAAACAAATAGTAAACAAATTCAAAAAAATATGAAACTTGGTCACTGGCTACGTTTCAGTGAATCGAACAAGATCAACGGTTCGGATCGGTTGTTATGCGTCTCGGATTTCGAAAACTCGTCAGGAGTACGGAGGGATCCGTACTCCCATCGTACTCCCAAGAGTACACTAGAGAGAGAGGAAGGCTAGCGTACTCTCGGGAGTTATAGAGAAAGAGGAAGGCTAGCGTACTCTAGGGAGTACGAGTTTTTACAATCCGAGATTATTATCGACCGATCCGAACCGCTGATCCTTTTCGTCTCGTTGAAATATAACTCTCGATCAAGTTTTTTTTTTTTTACTATTTGTTTCATATTTTCAAAAATTAACTTTTTTGGACGCGCCACAACTAATTGAAAGGTTGATTTTTGAAAATACGAAAAAAAAATAGTAAACGAATTCAAAAAAATGCAAAATTTGGTCAAGAGTTACATTTCAACGAGACGAAGAGGATCAACGGTTCGGATCGGTCGATAATAATCTCGGATTGTAAAAACTCGTTGGGTGTACGGAGGAATCCGTCTCTCTAGAGTACGTGTGTGTGTGTGTGCAATGGCTCTTATACATACCCCATATTCGCATATTGCAACAGTCTTCAGAACAACCAGATCATAGCTGTCCATGAATGGCACAATAACAATGTCACCAAAATACTCTGCTTCCTTCTTCAACTCCAGATTCACTTCTTCTCTGCCATGCTACAGAAAGAAAAACTCATCAACATTTCTCTATAGACAATTAGACATGTACACAGCTAGGATTAACTAATTCATCAAATTTCGCATTCAAAATTTACCAGGGCAACAAAAAATCGGGCCACAATGTTTGGGGACCTCTGAGCAGAAGACATCCATGTCTTCCTCACAGCCATACGCTCACCAAAATGGTTGCCCGCTGACAGGATTCCAATGAAAATCTCAATCGGTTTATCTCGAATGGGAGGGGCCTGCCAAACAGGCAACATCTCAAGATGCTTCTGTGGCGAAAAGCTAGGGTGTGTGGTGGGCAAAGTGCCTGCAAACACTGATTGCACATCAAGGTCCCCGTTCAGTGATAAGCCAGTGGCATCCTCAAGCACAAACCCCTGACAAACAAACAGAGACAAAAGTTAAAAACACAATATCAAGCACCACCATTAACATTGCATTGCATTCTCCATCTAATCATGGTCATGGAAGTGCCACTTACAGTGCGGTATGGAAATGATGTCACGTGCCGCCCGTCAACATTCACATGGTAACCCTCCAATCCAGCAGTGAGGGTAAGAACAAACAGGCGGTCCTCGACAAATGGGTATGGCCAATCAACTGAGACCTCTTTCGTCCTCCCAATGAGTCGGTTCAGCCACCATGACGTATTTGACTCTTCTGATCGGTCTCTGTCATTTTGAATCCACCTCTCACACTTCACCATCCCATCCACTGACGAACAATACAATCAAAATTTGATCTTTGAACCAAAGTACTCGATAGTTAGTATTAACAGTATCTCGTAGCAGAGTGCATACCAATCTCCTCGTCGGCACGGGACCTCCAGCCCTCGCAGCGCAGCGGGGTGCCCCATTGCATGCGGTAGCAGGTGTTCTGCTCGATCACAGGCTTACCGCTCCAGTCGCCACGAAGGCGGGGGTTGAAGTGGAGGATCCTGGGCGGATCCTCTCCGTCCACCGTCTTAATCCCCTGCAGCTCCATCATGAACTGCGACACCATGATCGGCTCGTCCCCCTCCCTCAGCAGCGTGATTTTAGGATCCCGCTCGGCGTGCGCCGCGTGCGGCGTCGCGGCCACCGTGATGTACGACCCCAGGGTCAGCCCGCACGGCAGCTCGACGGCCCGCCCTCTATTCCGGAACTCGTTGCCACTGAGGACGATCGAGTGCGGGCACCTGCTCCTCTCCTCTTCGGCGGGCGCGTCCGACGAGACCGTCATGGTCACCGCAACAGTACGCAGCTTGGAGAAGACGCGGGCCCCGACGGCCGCAGCCTCGGCGGCGACCTTGCGTAGCGAGCCGGACCGGGAGGAGTTCATGTGCCGTAGGTCGAGCCCGGAGACGAACCCCGACAGCCGGCGAGCCCGTACCTTCTCGCCCTCCGCCGAGAGCGTCTCTCGATGGGGGCGCTTCAACGGCCGCGCCGGCGCCGCGCGCTCCCCCGCACCATCGACGTGCAGCGGCCGCGACACCGCCGCCGCCCCCGAGCCGGGAAGCGGCCGCGACACCAGCGGCGACTCGACGGCGAGCAGGAACAGCGCGTACACGAGAATGGCCCCCACAAACCCCTGGATCGCGCTACCGCGGCAGGACCCGCCGCCCGCCGGAGCCCTCCGCATTGCCCCCGACGCGTGCGCCGGCGTCCGGGCACCGCAAACCCTAACCCTAGAGAGGAGAGAGCGGGCGCGTGGGTTGCGGTGGGAAGGCACCCGAGGCCGAGGGTATGGGTGCGGAGGAGGCGCAGGCGAGGAGGCCGCGGGGGAACGGACGAACGGCAAGGTTAACTCGGGAGGAAGCACCGAAGGAGACGAGCCGGACGTGTTGCGTTAGTTAATTAATTAACTCCAATAAAAAAGACATAGCTATATTCCATTTTATATTATTCCAATTCAAAGGACTGCGCGTGTGTGCGAGCGAGCCAGCCTCAGATGCTAGTGGGGGGCGGGAATTAGGGGGCGACGTGACTGCGGCCGGCGTGGGCTGTGTAGACTCGGTGCATAGCGTTCTCGCCCTCAGATGCTAGCGCGGGGAAGGACAGCAGTGAGAGCTGGTGCATGGACCTGGTGTGGATATGTTGTCCCAGGGATGAATGGTTTACACGTGGAATAAAGCGGCGCGTGCCGGCCGTGGCTGCTGCGGCGTGTGGGCGCGCGAGACGGATCCCGTGCGGTGGGGGCACTCCGTTGACCTGTACCTGAACCCAGGCGTTTAAAATTGAGATCGAAATTAAAGGACATGACTAGACTACAGAAATTAAAATTGAGATTGAGATCGAAATTAAAGTACATGCCTGCTCTCCTTAATTTATTTTATTTAACGAACCGCCTACAGAACGGACGTCCGTTCCGCCAGCGGCCGATCAGACGCTCGTCGGCCTAACTTGGCCCAGTAAACCCATGCCAACAGGTCCATCCCAGTGCGCGGAATAAAAACCCTCCCGCGTTGTTTCGATGGCCCGCGCGTTGTTCCAGTGGTAGCAACACATAGGAACACGCTCTCTCTCTCCAAGTTGCATGCAATGACGTCGTCGCTGACGTCAGCGAAGATTCTTTTCCTCGTTTTTTAAACGAAAATAACTTTTGATTGGGAGCTTCAATCGACAAACCGTTTTCACCAATGTGTTCCTCACATCTTTATGAACAAAACAAGACCCATATTGCTATATAAATTTTTACCGGAACAATTTGTATATACTAATGGAACAATTAATTTGGACTATTGTAACAATATGTCTAATCTAATGGAACAACTTGCTATTTGGCTTGCTGAAACAATAGGCTAAGCCCAATTGGAACAATATATTTGGTCTAATGGAACAACTTGCATACATATTGAAACAGTGCATTTAATCTGCTAGAACAGTAAAAGAAATGTCTACTATAACAACAAGGTTTGCCTACTGAAACAATAATTTTTGCCTACTGGAAAACAAGGTTTGCCTACCGGAATAATAAAAAGTTGCCTACTGAAACAATAAGATTTTTCCAACTATAACAGTTGAACTTTGCCTACTGAAACAATAACTTTTGCCTTCTAAAACAAATAAAGGTTTTGCCTACTGAAACAATAAAATTTGCCTACTGGAACAATAAAGTTTGTCCTACTGAAACAGTTGAGTTTTGCCTACTGGAAAAAAAACTTTTGCCTTCTAGAACAATAAGAACAATCAAGTCTGCCTACTGGAACAAATAAAGTTTGCCTACCGAAATAATAAAGTTTGCCTATTGAAACAATGAGTCTAGCCTCTCAGAACAATCTATCTTGCTTGCTGGAATAATGAGTCTAGCCTCTCAGAACAATCAATCTTGTCTGCTGGAACAACTTTTATACATATTGGAATAATGTATTTGGTCTGCTGGTACAATAGGCTAACCCCAATTGGAGCAATAGACTAGACCTAATTGAAACAATATGTCTTGTATGATGGAACAACTTGTATACTTATTAGAACAATGTATTTGGTATGCTGGAACAATAGGCTAACCCAATTGAAACAATATGTCTAGTCTGATGGATCACAACTTGTATACCTACTGGAACAATCTATCTTGCTTGCTAGAACAATTAGTCTATCCTCGCAGAACAATCTATCTTACTTGATGAAACAATTGTACAAATAAAAAAAATAGAAAAAAATAGAAAAAAGAAAAAGTATTTAAAGTGAGTTCATTAGGAATTTAGATGAATTATGAAATTTTTTCTACGCAATTTGGACTCTGAATAAAAAAGATATGAAAATAACAAAAGGAAAAAAAAGACTTAATCAAAGGTATAATCCAGCAAAAGCTAGCTAGCTAGTTTGGCTTCTAGCGTGCAGCGCCTCGAGCTGGCCGTGCAAAGCTAGCTAGCTGCTGGCGTGCGCGCGCGCGAAGCTAATTAGAGGCTGGGCCGCGTGACGCGAGCGTCCGACTTCGGTCGGACGTCCAATAGTAGGCAATTTCTTTTATTTTAATCTATCTACTTATTTAATTTATCTCCTAACTTTAGAATATCTTCAAGATATACTTAAAAATTAAATAAATTTGTTCAACTTATATTTTAGATCTTTAAAAAACCTTCGAGATAGATTAATTTTTTTTCATAATGGGAGGGACCTCCAATTTCCATTACCTTAGAGACAACATAAACACAACATTACATTGTCTTAACCACAACGGCCGCAAAGAGTATACTAACCTCCAGGGAAATTACAGAGTAGTCAACAAGAACAAATCCACAAGTCATTATTACAAATTGCAGCTGCACAAAATAAAAACCTTTAATTTGGAAGCATGGAAACCTCTCCATTCATTTTCCAGTCTTTTTGAAAAAAAAATCACCTCCTCCTTCCGTGCTTTGAACACGGCAAGAACAACCCCCCCATAGCCGCCCTAGAATCCATACTGATGGTGTTGATCATGTCCTCCCCCTCCTCCCCCGATCAATGTGCGCTAAACCTGCAACAAAAGAACCCAAACCGATGGGAACAATCTATGATGGTATCTTGCATCTCATCTTTCAGAAAAACTAACTAGGAGTTCATAATAGCGCACATCAAATGCATCACAGAGAGTGGAGATCGAATCTTATCCCATCAATGAAAGATTTATTCCTATGGTTCAAAATGCTCCAATAAAAAACAGCGAGACATAAATGTATACATCATATTACTCACGCCAATGTTGATGTATCAAGATTTAATAGCCTCCCAAGTTGGTGAGTATATTTTTAACATTGCAGCAAGCAACAATAACCCCCACATCGCCTTTGCCACCGGGCAAGAGAAGAAAAGATGCTCCAATGTCTATATATTGTCACAGAATTCGCATCTAGGGTCACCTATCCAATTTCTCTTTCTTAAGTTCTCCCTGTTTGGCAAAACTTTATGTCGAATAATCCACGTGAAATTATTAGTGAAATAAAATTTGATTTTCTAAGGTACCTTTCAAGTGTACCGATAAATATTTTGTTAGCAAACAAGCTTTTGTCCGCCGATGCACTGTCGAAGCTGGCGGCAGCAGGTGCCCTTTCTTACAAAGTAAAAGCCCATTACTAACACTCTTGCTTGGGACCCACCCTAGTTATGCATTAAAGATTGAATGAGTTTGTTTTACTCCACAGTCACCCACTCAGAGCAATAAGAACAAAGCGAATAACTCATTTCGTAACGTTACCCACAGCGGGGAATGAGGAAGAATAGGTCACTCCAAACTAGCACGCCGACCAACCGGTCTCTCTGGACTTCTCTTTTGCCTCTCTCCCATATTCTAAAAAAGGGAGGAAGAAGGTCTCACGACCGGAGTGATTCCCCGAAAAGGGATAGTTCCCAGCATCCTCGGGTTCGTAGTCAAACTCACCTTCATCCGCCTTTCATGGACTGACGCGGGCAAGCGCCGATGTCTGGAGCTGGAGATAGAAGCCTGGGTTGAGGAGGCTGTCAACGAGTCATCAAAGGAAAAAGGGGCTAATCCAACCAAGAACACCTATACTTATCATGGCACAAACCATGCCTAGATGCCCGAAGACCGGTTTTCTTGAAAAGGTCGATACGATATGACTAATAATACCGAATCCAGGCAGAATGAGAATATACACCTCTGGATGACCGAAGAACCAAAAGAGATGCTGGTATAATATTGGGTCTCCCCCTCCTGCAGGATCAAAAAAAGGTTGTATTAAAGTTTCGATCGGTTAATAACAAGGCTAAGCGGCAGCTTGAAGACGACGTCCTACAGCATGTCCGGTAGATCCGAGAAATACTTTGAAAAGTCCCTTCCTAAGCTAAAGGACGAGCCAGACCCAGCAGAGAAAGTAAGCCAGCACCACACCAGCCAGTTTTGAAGTAAACCACAAATCAAAGCCTAGGTACCCTATCAGTAAAGAGCTAGCTTCTAGTCTAGGGAAGGTTAATACCGCGTCTTCGTTTGGTCTACCAGACTTCTTTCTCAACACCGGTTCTTTTGGCTTATTCATCTGGGAACCTACCGTTATTCCTCCTTTCTTGACTTGCATCTTTTTTTGAAAGGAAAGCTCTATTTCAAATATCCCGTGTCATTCCAATCTCCGCAACAGAGCCAAGGAAGGTCGTGAAAGATGACGAAGCACTTCCCACATCTTGTGGCGCCAGTCTGAAAGAAGTTTGTAAGGCATCCAATTGTCGGGTAATAAGCCGAGGTACATATCAATATTGGAACTTTCGACTAAGCGGATAATTCCCCAGGTTCGCGAAGTCAGAAGAGGAGTCGGGGTAGCACTTGTTACAAAGCATCGAGAACACCTGCCGCTACACCAATAGAATAGAGAAGGATCAAAACTGATCGACAAAGAAGTATGGAAGGGAGCCCAAGCAGATTGACCAACTAAGAAATGGAGGCACAGAATTGAAGCAATTCTTCCTGAATAGACTCGATTCTGCCGTCGAGAGTTTCTTTTAAAGTCTTACCTAAACTCTTCTGACTGAATATGAGAAAGCCTAGAAAACAACGAGCTACCTATCTAGTCTTGCACGTTGTCACCCACCGCTCTTGCTAAAAACAAAGAAATTCTATCTTGGGAACTAAAAAAAGAATCGGAATGGGAAGTATTTATTTCTTAATCCCCGGCTATTTAGAAGCTCCCTGGCTTTTGGTTAAAATATATTGTCCCTTTCTTTCGTAGAGCTCAGCAGAGGGTTCGAGAATAGGGTAGGGTCCTGTCCTAACAAAATAAATCAAGATAAATAAAGGGGCGGGTCCCTTTATGCATGCATCTTCGTACAAGTGGAGGCCGGAAAGATCAAACCAATAGAACCGCTCACATCACAGTAGTCATAGTTGCGTAAAGGCCGTCAGTCGGGGGGCGACCATAACATAAGGCAATGACTTTCACGGATCTCTCTCTATCGTTAGATATAACGAACGGGCGGCTTGCTGCTGTCGTGGAGATTGGCATGGGAGACGGCGGCAGGCGTCGTAGATGGCGGCGTAGGGGACGGAGGTGGGCCGGACAGAAAATGGTTGGAGAAGGAGAGAGATTGGCCAGAGAGGGAGAGAGATTGGCGGTGAGGGGGAGGGAGAGGCTAGAGAAAGAGGGAGAGGTTGGAGAGATTGACACATATGAATTATTTGTCAAACATAGTTTTGCACGCAAGTCCCACTGGTCATAGTGTATTTCAGTTTGTATTCATTGGAAATCCCATGTACATGGCTAATAATGATATATACATAAATTTCACCGCTTTATATATTAGTGCACACGGCATTAGACACTTTTTGGTGGCCTCTCTATTGGAAGGCAACTTTGTAATAGTAAATATGCTGTGAACCTAAAAAATAATGGTTTTAGTAATTGTCCAACAAAAACATTTGACACTTTAAAACATTTCTGGTCCAGTGAAGTATGGGTAAACAAAGATCTATAGGTTTCAGGGAGAAACTACAATAAAATTAACGCATGATATTTCCTAAAAAAGCATTAAACTCATATTTAAAATTCCAAAGTATGTATGCCTAAATCATTGATAAATGCTCTGCAAAAATTCTTTGAAAGCAATAGCTCATATTTTAAAAGAAATTAAACGATCTGCTAGATATGCCTACCAGTGGCGACAACGAGCAGCAGGAGGAAGACGATGGCCGGGAAGAACCTACGCGAGGACTCCATTATTAGTTTGTACTGTGTAGTTAACGGTATTAATTACTAGAAAATGTTACTGACAGATTAGAGAAGATGGAGATGCTGCCCTTCTTATATATGCATAACGGCAGCGGCACGCATGCTGATAGCTCCGCGTGAGACAAGGTCTAACCACAAGAATATGTCCGTTCTATATATGACTGTCTAATAATACCAGCGCACCACGAGCTGCAACGTGCCGTTGTTACTTCGACTATCCAAATTGGGTAACTAATTTTGCTAAAAAAAAATTGGGTAACTAATGAACCTTTAATAACACTGGCGTGAGACCACGTGGAGTTCGTGCTCCATGTTATGATGAATGATTTTGACAAAATTTCAATGTAATTGAATGGTTAGACTCATGCCAGCGACTAGATCCATTGGGCATGTCTTTGGCTAGGGTTGCGCCGTTGTGCATGGTTTTCAATGTAATTTTATGAAATCCATGTGCATTGAACATGAATGATTATGGACTAACATTATTGTAGGTGATGACCATAAGAGGATGCGAACATGAGGTTTGGCGATCCTGGATGGCGAGAGGGTTGCACGAGACTGTCGGACTAGGACTTAGGATCGCAAATATGATTAGAAAGATGGACCGCAACCACAAGTGGCAAGATGAATCGAGGCGTGGTAGGAGGTTTGTGGGCATCGGAAACTTCACAATTGGGTTGAACCGATTGCATCTGATGTGTGGGCCCAAGTGGGCGTGTACAAGAGTGGGGTATATGAGTCATATTCTTGTGTTACTGTACAGTTATTGTAAAGAAATATCATCCATCCATGAGGCATTTCTAATGGTATCGGCAATTTATAGCAAGCTATCACGATATAATAGAGCTCATTGGCAATAAAAGAATGGGAGGGGGTGTCTCCCACTTCACATCCGCCCCCAGTGCTGAGATTTTGAGTGTGTTTATGCACACTTTAAGTGCATTGCACAGCTGGTAGTGTAGCTTGCATTCACCAACATCGAAGCAATAAAATTAACCAAGTGAAAGTGGGATTAATTCATTCAGCGGATTGGTGAATTTCTTAGATAGCATTGATCTACCTATTACTTGCAGTGATTTGACCCGTCAAAAATTTAATTACAGGAGGACTTCGGTGTGGAGTATTGACCGGCGGATTTTATATTGGAACATAGGGATTTGCGGGTTTGAGAATTGGAACCACATTAGGTTAAAATATTGGAGTTGTTGGATTCATATAATTAACTGTGGATGTGATTAGATGATATTATGATGTCTTGGACTACTACAAAATTGTATTATATAGATATTTTTGAGGTTAGCTTGAAATATGAATTGTACCAATGGAACCAATGAATGGGTGCAAGTTATATCACTTTTGGGATACGTGATTTTTTTTAAGGGAGTTAGAGATATTGTTGGAATACAGTCAGATCACCTTAGTATCTCTTCGAGATATACTATTGGAAGAATTTGATTGTCCTAAAGGTTATAGATAGAGATTAATTTGATTGGATATATGGAAATCTGTGGAGAAAAAAAAATTGAACAACAAAAATTTGAGCGTTCAAAGAGCTTATATGCAGATAAATGACATGTATTGCGAAGCTCTATATTTTGGTGGTATCACATTATGATAGAGTAATGATTAATTCGAGAGGAATCATGAAAGTGGATTTCAAGTGATGCATTGATTTTTGAGACCTCATTATTCGGTGGATTGAAAACTAAATAGGTGCAAATTTATTAAGAATTGGGTTTTCGCTAAAGTAAATGAAAACATCAACGTCCAAGAAGATACTAGAAGTTCTATGAGTATTACATCGTGAATCAATTCAAAGCAAGGCTTGAGAGAAATCAAGATTTGACATACTACGCATTCCCGAAAATTTGATGGAATTCAACCACAAAAAAAAGCTCACAAATTTAAAGGCCCCAGAGATGAAACTTCCTGTCTGTTTTGTCTAATCTTTACGTTCATTGCTTTCTTCTATATGTGCTCGGTTGATATTCCCTCTTATCAGTTAATCTAGCAACTTGGGATCAAGAAGATTGTCATGGCAAGCAAACCAAATAAAGGACCATCGTCCACACAAAACAAAGACAACATTTCTTAGAGATCCATTAGATTATGGATGAAGAAGAACAACAATTCAAGCAAGTGGCTGAAAAATAATCACCATGTTCTATTTCTTTCATATTCCTAGTTCTTTTTAATCTTAGGGTCGAGATTCCGTTTAAGGGGTAGGTTTGTAACATCCTCATTTTTTATAAAAAAAAATCATGCATGACTTTTGCATAAATTAAAAATTTGTACAAGAAATTTTAAAGAATAAAAATGAGTATGTTAATTAAAAAATAAAAGGAAATTTAATTTCTATTTACGAACAAAAGCTTTTGTATTTGTAAAAATAAAATTAAGATTAGGTTGATTTTCTTAAAATCATACTTAAATTATTTCTTTTAATAATTGTTTTCCTACAACTATGTAACCATAAGGTACGGCTGTTCAAATTCTAAGATAAAATAAATATTTGGAAACCTATCCAAAATTAAAATTTATATTTCATCTTCTATTATTTAATTTGATAAATAGTTATTGGAAACAAAGAGAAATGTATTTTCACATATTATATTTGTTTTGGCCTTATTAATTTTCTACTTTCTCATCTAATACTTTTCGGCTTCCCCTGGGTCCACTTGCAATTCTCCCATTTCATCCTCTCTCTCTCTTTCTCTCCTCCTCTCTCTCTCCCTTCCCCTCCATTAGTTGCGTGGGATCCCTCCATGTCGCCTTATTTATTTGTGCATGCATGTAAGTGGTGCAAAAATTGTCAGCAAATCATTCATACTCTTTAGTGCACATCAAGGAGAAAGTTATGCCATTGATTTCTACTCAATTAGTAGTCATCACCCCTCCACCTCCCCTTAATTGTTCTATAAAATCCCTAACCCTAGCTTCCAAAATTTCTTTTTGGCCTACCTTCCAATTCGGCTCAGGTAAGAATCTATTCCCATATTACTTCGAGATTGATTGTCATTAACCTCTTAACGAACCATTTTTGGTATCGCTTTTAAGGATTGTGGCCGGAGTTGGCGAAATTGGTCGCTGGATCTGCTATTGCTCATCGGCGTCATGTCTGCCCCATGGCAAAAATTCATCGCCATCGCGGGGTAATTATCCTCCTTCTTTCTCCCCAGAGCTTTCCCCTAATTCAATCGGACCAGAGTATTGCCGATGAACAGACATCGTACTCATTTCGTATTCCCCAAAGAAGTAATCGGTGTCGCATTGTTTCGGGCTCTCTCTCCCCGCAATCTCACCATCAGCATCCTCTCGATCTCCCAGTGCTAGATGACCCACCGCCTTGGGATTCCCTTGATACCCGGTGCTATCGTCGGTGATACGTGCTGCCTCGGGCATTGCCTCTGTCGCCGCTGGCCATCTTCGTCCATGTTAAGAGTATATTGGGCCCTTGGGGGGAGGTCCATTATCTGTACAATGGCCTTGTTTGTTTCAGATTAAATTAAATTAAATTAAATGAAAATTTGTTATTTTTGTATAAGCCAAATGATGTAATGTTTTGTAGTCATTCTTGTGGGGTTTTAAATAGTACTTCTTAAAGTCCGTAAAATATTTTTTTCATAATTTTTTGAACTCGCTAAAACGTATTTTGAGATGGTCACAAATTTGCTACAGTAAAACGCAACTCTACAATAATCTGAAACAAACAAGGCCTATATATACTCCACCTACTGGCAATACAATATCCTATTGCGCAAAACCCTAATCTCCAACATGGTATCAGAGCCTGTTTTCCTAACCCTAATTCTACCCTAACCTCGCCGCCGTTGCAGCCCCTCCCATGCAGTCGCCGTCACCGGCCATGGAACCCGCCTCCTCTGCCGGCCTCTCCTCCCCCACGGCCCTACCCATGACATCGGCGATGGCCTCGTTGGAGGCACCCCTTGCTGTCCTAGCGACGAGCACGTCGACGACGGTGACCGACACCTCTCATCTCTAGGTCACCTCGCCAGTTGACGCCGCCCACCTCTCTCTCGCCGCTGCGGCCCAAATCGAAGCCGCCGTCACAGTGCTTCCCCCCGAGATTCGCTCAGCCCTCACTGCCGCCGGCCTCGTCATCCCCACCGTCATCATCTCTGAGGAAGGGGTGCGTACCTTGGGTGGTTCCAGCGCTGCCTTCACCGCTGTCGCCGCCTCCATAGGCCGCAGCACCGCCGGCTTCGCCCTCCCGCCGGCAACGTCGCCGTCGGCCTCAACGGTGGACCCCTATACGCCGCCGCAGCAGGCCTCCATGCTGGTGCCGGCGCCGCGGGCTTCCCTGCCACCGCCGAATTCCCCCTGCCAGCCGCCGCGAGCGACCATGCCGTCACCGGTGCCACCGGCCTCCCTGCCACTGCCGGCTTACCCCTGCCATGGACACTAGGCCGAGGCAAGCCACGCACCGCCGGCGCCACCCCTGGGGAGAGGGGAACCCTAAAACCCCTCCCCCCAATCTACTTGCCTAGGCCAGCCCGGGCGGCTCGGCCCCTCTTTGGGCCCTCGGCTCGGCCACCCTCTGGGCCCCCGGCTTGGCTCCTTTAGGTGGCTCGGCCATCTTTTGGCCGCCAGGCTTGGCTCTCTCAACTCACTTCGGCTCAGGCGGACCACTCGGAGCCTACCCCAACTACTCTTCGACAGGACCCCTTGTTACCGTTCTCGAGATTGGTATTGGTCCCGGTGCCCCTGTCGAAGACCATGATACGGTTACTGCCCTTCATACTCAAGCAGTCGCCATCACCAGTGTGGCATCACTCATCCCGGTGTTGCTCGGCCTCAACAACCCCAACTACCACCGATGGCGCGGGCTCTTTCTCGTGACACTCAGCCGCTATGCCTTGGTAGATCACGTCCCCTCTCCAGTCGGCAACTTCTTGGACCTTGCGTGGGCCTGTATGGACCTCGCGGTGGGGGTGGAGGCAACGGTGGCAGCGGTGGGGGTGGAGGCAGCAACAACACCACCAACTCCAGTAGTGGGCCGGTCGCCCTCCTGCGTCATCCTACGGGTGGAGGCAGCAACAACACCACCAACTCCAATAGTGGGCCGGTCGCCCTCCTGCGTCGTCCTACTACAACCCCTTAACTGGTATAGTCCAGGTCTTGCCTTTCCAAGGCCTAGGCATTCTTGGGCCTGCTCGCCCTCCTGCACCGACTACTTCGACTACGCCTTAGCGACCGCATCCCCACACTGTCGACTGGTGACTAACTGGGGGGTCACCGCCGGCAATGAATTTGTACGACGGGACGCTATCGAGAACTAAGTTAGGTGGTAGCACAAGACACGGGTTTATACAGGTTCAGGCCCTCAACGGAGGTAATACCCTACTTCCTGTGCTCTGGGATTATGATTGATCACCTGCGGGATGCAAGATGACCAAGGCGATTACAATGTATGTTCTAGCAGATGAACTCACTCTTTCCTATGGCCTCTACCCCCTCCCTTTATATAGTGTAGGGGGAATAGAGTTACACGGTAGCACGTGATACACGGTACCTAATCTTGTTATGCCGTTACATATCATCCATGTGCTGATCTCCTAATTACATGGAGATAGATCATATCCTCAGGAACTTCCTTGGAGCTCAAGGTGCGTGTACCCGAGTGGTCCTTATCCCTGTTCGGCCGACTTGGACCGCCCCCCCATCTGCTCCCTTATGGGCCTTCTAGGGGATACCCGAGGCCCATGTAGTCCACAGTAGCCCCCCGAGTGCTTTACTATCGAATCAGATGCCTGGCCGACTGGTTCCGTCGATATCTGCTGTAATCTTAAAAGAGATTGTAAAGAACTCAAGAAATCTTAAGTTTTTGTGTTGAAGCATCACCTGGACTGGCAATACCAAACTCCAGCTTACTCGGCCCATTGGGCACATCACCTCAACAGAAGAATTCGGCTCCTGGGCATCTACTCTTGCAATGCAAAAGCAGCTATTGGCCCGTCATGGGGCATGCCTTAAGCCACGCCATTACAAGTTCTGTCTTGCAGCATGCTGTAACTTTAGCGTTTCAAGATGTATCAACGTCAGGTGCCTGGCCTTAACATGTAAGAATCAGCACTCCGCCCAACATGGGGCACACCATTCAGCCGGGTGGTATCTGTCCCAACCAGAGAAGGGATCAGCATAGGACCCTAGAGGCATACCAAGTGGATACAGTTTGGCCGAGAGATATTTGTATCCGGGGAGCGGTATACAACTGGCGACCTTAGAAAAGGCATACCTCCGAAACCGTAATCAAATTTCACCAACACCCAACCTTGAGCATGCAAAGTTGGCTAGTGACCCAACATGGGATATGCCGTGAAATATTTTTAATTTTGGTGCTACCGGTCATATGCCCTCCAGGGTGTACCGAGGCCGAATTAGGCTTAATTTTAACACATTGCCACCATCAGCGGCGTGTTAAGAAAGCCTGTTAAGGGGATCGCCCTTTGCAGTTTTAGCCCAGGCCCAATTAGGGGGAGGCGAAGCGTTTTCGTGCCCTTTTCTCACAAAGCCGGAACGACACGCGCTCCCACAGGGGAACGTGTTCGCGTCCACTTCCGTCCCATCGCCATGATGGTTTTATTGTATTCGAAACGGATTACAAGGCGCGCCCTTTGAACTCCCTTGGTGTATAAAAAAAACCGCGGGGGCAGAGTACTACTTCACCACCGGCTTTGTTATTTTCGAGTCTTGCTCTTCCCGATCGACACCTAGAAACCTCCGCCTTCGTCTTTTGAGAGCAATGGCGAACATCATGGAGCTGATAGAGATGTGGATCGCTGAGGCACGCGCGAAGGACGAGGCGAAAGCCGCCGCCAAAGCAGCCTCCAAAGCCTTTGAGGACGAGCTCTGGCAAGATTTCGCCCTGATGAAGGCGGAGATCCGCGTGGAGGAATCCATTAGGGTTC
This sequence comes from Raddia distichophylla, assembly GCA_005191435.1. Taxonomy (NCBI): domain Eukaryota; kingdom Viridiplantae; phylum Streptophyta; class Magnoliopsida; order Poales; family Poaceae; genus Raddia; species Raddia distichophylla. The sequence goes on from SPJY01012963.1 coordinate 297,582, forward strand.
TGATCCGCGGATTCCCGCAGCTCCATAAGGTGCGCTTCCCCCTCGAGGACGCACTGGTCACTGCCCTCCTCGCCGACGGGCGGTTCTGAAGTCCTCCAGCCAGGGGGCCTTTTTCTTTTGATCCTCCGCGAGCCGGCGACGAGCCCTAGCTCGATGTGCCGTGCCGCGGAAATATGTAATTAGGCCTAAGTGCCTTTTGAATGAAGATCTTTTGGAGATCGAAATGTCTTCCTTCTTCTTGCTTGAATCCACGACATTGCTTCTTCTTGATTTGATCCTGAATCCACAACATTGCTTCATTCGAGTAGTTCAGAACCGTCTGTTCCCCGACCGGCATTCAGCGCTTAACCCGAACCTCTCAGAGGGGAAGCACTCGGTCAGCCGAGTGGTCTCGCCCTTCTTGAAAAGGCCGCATCTAGCGCTAAATAAGGCCCAGCCCAGAATGCGAACATTGCCCATTGCGATAAGTTAGGAACAGGAGAACAAAATCGGTTCACCTTGCTCACTTTTCGCGCCAGTCTATTAGTCACTCCCAGCGAACTCCGCCACTAGGGTTCTTCTCTATTGCAACCTCCGCCGCCACCGTCTCCGATTCGCCATGGCTCCACCTTCTCCCGCCGCCCCAAAGGCTGTGAAGAGCGGAAAGGAGTGGATGAAGTCCATCACGACCGAACGAAGGCTACAGAAGCTTGTCTCCATCGGCGTGCTCCCCTCCGAAGAACTTCTGTCATGGCGCCCTGCCGCCGGCGAACCCAGCCCCACTCCTCGCTCCGACGAGGTAGTGGTCTTCGAATCTTTCTTCCTCCGTGGCTTCGGCCTTCCTTGCTCTCCTTTCTTCCAGGAATTGTTGCATTTCTATGCGATCGAGGTTTCACACCTAAACCCCCATTCCATCTTCCAAATTGCCATTTTTATCAACATATGCGAAGCCTTTCTGGAAATTGCTCCTCACTTCGACCTCTTTAGGTTTCTTTACCTCCTCAAGCCTTTCCCCAACAAGAAATCTCCCAAGGCCGCCGGCGGCGCGGGATTTCAATTGCGGGAAGGGGCCCGAAAGTACTACTTCGATCTCCCCCTGACAACCTCCAATAAGGGTTGGCACTCAGAGTGGTTCTACTGCGCCAATTCTCTTCCAGTCCTCCCTTCCTTCTCCGAAGAGTGCCCCACAGTCCGTCCCTCCTGGTCTTCTCCTCTCGCTGATGACGAGGGAGGCCAAGTAAAGGAGCTTCTTGTTCTTCTTCAGCGTGCGAAGACCGCTGGGCTGACTGGTATTGGCGTAGTTTGGAACTACACTCAGTGTCGTATCCAGCCCATCAAGGAGAGGGTGCATCTCGCGTTCGAATACTTGGGGTCCCAAGATTCCACTCGGGAAATTGGAGAAAGTCTTACGTAGAAAGAAATCATCAACCGGATGACTGAGCTCTTTGCTCCGGGTTCAGAAATAACTTACACCCGCTGCCCAGGCGCATACCTTCTGACATTCCTACCACCAGCGGTAAGGAGAAGACCCTTCTCAACCCATCCGCAGTCTTTTAGGATGATACGGACATTGATTGTAATTTGATTCATACGCAGGGGCGTGAGGCCTTCTTTTCCATGCATCTAGTCCCGAAAGCTCCGCACCACAAAGAGGCACCGCGCAAGCGTCCAGCGGGGGACTCGGCTAGTGCTCCTCTCGCCAAGAAAGGCAAGGGGGTCGCTCCCGAGGACTCGGACGAAGACGATGGAGATGATAACGTTCCGCTCCTTCACCGCCGCCGTCGCCCAGCGACCAGATCACCTTCAGCTCCGGCGACGCAGCCACGAGGCCCCCCATCTCCCCAATCTGCAAACCCAAAGGCTGCATCGGGGGCGGAGAAATCTCCCGGCTCGGGCCCGAGTGGTTCGGGCATCCGATTTGGGTTCAAGTCTTTTAAGTCATCGCAAAGGTATTCCCTCACGATTTCTCTCCTTCGCGATTTGCAAGGAATTTGTCTCTTGAATAATCTTCAAATACTTTCAGAAAACCTGTCAATGATGACGAGCCACCATGCTCGCAAGACAACGAGGTACCGGCTTCGGCGCTACCGCGACCCGATCGCCAAGCCAAGCCCCAAACAGCAAGAGGCACAACTCGGCCCGCCGCGCCTCACCAAGACTTTGGTCCTTCTGCTACCACTCGCCGATCCTCACCAGCGAAGGGAAAAATTCCAGCTCCGGCTCCAAGGAGCACAAAATCAGAAATCGAGGAAATTCCTCACCCTTCTACTAAAGCTTACACTCCACCCCTCCGACTGAAGTGGAGGAAGGAGACGGAGGGCTGCGAGGTCAATGACGAGCAGGAAGCCGAAGAATGGGAAGTGCTAGACCAAATGACGATGGCTCAAGCCGTGATATACATGGTAAAACCCTCTTAGGCCTTGAATCCTTGCTTTACACAAGGAAATCCAGCCAATCTCCTTCCCTTCTCCATGCAGCGCATGAAAGAGAGGTCAAGGCAGAAATCCGTGTGTATGGAGAAAACACTGGGCCAATTGAAGACCCGCGACGAGTATGACAATGCGTTGTACGCCGTTAAGTCACAACATCGCGGTCGGATCGAAGAGCTCAACAAGAAGTCACTGAACTCCGAATCCGTCATGTCAAAGAGTCCAACACCATCCGAGGTATGAATCCCGAATGATGCTAAACCTTTATAAAAAGGTAACTTTCCTCCACTGGCTCTCCCTGGCTCAGCCTCACTGAAATCCGACTAATCTGTCAATCTTGATTGTTTGTGCACAGCTTCGGCAAAAGTCCAGGGCGCAACACCAAATCCTCGAAGAAGAGGTGAAAGCTGCCCATGAGCTCCGCCGCCGTGCTCTAGTTGGAATAGTCCCAACGCTTCAACGCCTTTATCCGGAAGAGGAGCCGCCGAGTGACCCCGACCTCCTTGTGTCCCGTCTTGATGATATTCCCGAGCGGATCAAAGTCTTCACGCGGGAGGCCGCAATAACTTGCACCAGCCAAGGCCTCGCTATCGCGAAGTCAAACTTTCCCCGCCTAGATTGCGAAGCTGTGAAGGAAGGATTTGCATGCACCGAAGAGGAGGCCTGTGCTTTGTTGGAAGAAGTTCGCCCGGTTGCTTCCCAGATTGTCGAAGACTTGAATTTGTAAATATAACTTTGGTCGGAACACTTGATCGATCCTCAATACTGGTGACCATATATATCCGAGTACTTAATTTTATCCTCTTTCATGAAATCGCTTCTGCCAACTGGTCCAGCCCCCGAGTGCCAGGAATCTGCACGTGGCTTTATCCCTATGCAACAACGGAGTAGCTAAACGCTGTCTTTGGCAAGTGCGAGCACCACTACTCAAGAATTTTTATAACACCCGAATTTGATCAACACATGTAAAGAGAAAATGACTTTTATTAATATGATAGGGTGCGGTTGACTCTGCACACTATTTAATGTAGCCCCCGACTTACTGCTTAACCGTTTACGGCTAAGTAGCAAGTCAGAAAAAAGGAACTAATTACACAATGCTGCTTGAATACACGAATTAAGAGTAAAAACGACGTAGCTGCTCGATGTTCCAGGTATTGGGCACGTCAGATCCATCTTCGGGTTGTAGCAGGTAAGCCCCTGGGCGGGTCACCTCAGCAATCACATAGGGGCCTTCCTAGAGAGGGGAGAGTTTATGCTCGTGCTTCTAATTCCTTCGGAGGACCAGATCCCCCTTGGGGAACGCACGGCCCCGTACGTTGGGCTGATGGTAGCGACGTAGGCTCTGTTGGTACTTTGCCGATTGGATCAATGCTGCTTCCCTGGCTTCCTCGAGCCGATCGAGGTCTTCACATCTTACTTCGTCCGATTGATTATCGTCGAAACCGGCGACTCGAGGGGACCGGAACTTCAATTCAGTCGGGAGGACCGCCTCTGAGCCATAAACTAGGAAAAAGGGGGTCTGCCTGGTAGCTCGGCTCGGGGTTGTTCTAAGCCCCCAGAGTACCAAAGGCAACTCCTTAACCCAGCGCGTAGTGTATGGCTTTAGACGATCGAAGATTCTGGCTTTGAGCCCTTGTAGTACCAATCCGTTGGCACGCTCAACCTGCCCGTTGCTCCTTGGGTGGGCCACCGAGGCAAAGCAAATCTTGATGCCCAGCTCCTCGCCCCAATCTTGAAATTCGCTGCTTTTGAACTGAACGCCATTGTCGGTGATGATGTGATTAGGCACGCCAAAACGTACAATGATGTCTCGGAAGAACTCGCGCGCTTTGGCCGCCGTGATTACAGCGACCGGCTTGGCTTCAATCCACTTGGTAAACTTGTCGATGGCGACGAAAAGATGAGTGAACCCGCCTTGCGCCCGCTTGAGGAGACCCACCATGTCGAGATTCCAAACGGCGAAGGGCCAAGAGATCGGAATTGTTTGTAGATCTTGAGCCGGCATGTCAATTTGCCGTGCGAAGAACTGACACTCAGCACATCTGCATACAATGTCTTCCGCATCTGTGACCGTGGTTGGTCAGAAGAATCCCTGCCGATAGGCTTTTCCCACCAGAGTGCTGGCCGCCGCGTGGTGCCCACACTCTCCTGAGTGGATCTCCTTGAGTAAATCTCTGCCTTCTTGCTCAGATATGCAACGCCTTAGTACCCCGGACTGCTTTTTCTGAAAAGCTCGTCCCCGACTACCTTGTAGCTTTTGCTTCGGCGTGTAATGCACTCGGCGAGACTTCGATCCTCAGGTAGCTCATCACGAAGGAGATAATCTAAGTAATGCTGCGTCCACCCGGGGTTGATTGACAATAGCTCTGCACCGGGTTCTGGATGCTTCTCTTGATCTTCTCCCGGTGCAGACGGTAGCTTGATAGACGGCGCACGTAGTTCTTGGACGAAAACACCAGTCAGGACTTGCGCCCGAGTGTATCCCATCCGTGCTAGCTCGTCTACTGCTTCGTTGTCCCGGCGGAGTACGTGTGTAAGCTCCAACCCGTCGAACTTGTCTTTTAGCTTTCGTACCTCCTGGCAGTAAGCCGCCATGCTGTCGCCAATACAAGACCACTCTTTTTGAACTTGGTTGACCACGAGTTGAGAATCTTCGCGCACCATTAACCGCCTGACACCAAGAGAGATGGCGACGCGTAGCCCGTGGATGAGTGCCTACTCGGCGGCGTTGTTGCTGACGGGAAACAATATCTAGAGGACGTAGCGTAGCTTCTGTCCAGTCCATGATATGAGCAGAATTCTAGCCCCCGCGCCGCTGAGCATGAGGGAACCATCAAAGTACATTGTCCAGTACTCGAGATTCTCCTTTGCTGCTGGGGTCTGAGCCTCTGTCCACTCCGCGACGAAATCAGCCAACGCTTGAGATTTAATGGCTTGTCGAGGCCTGAACTTTATTTCAAAGGCTCCAAGCTCAACTGTCCACTTTTCAATCCTCCCAGTGGCTTCCCGATTATGAAGTATGTCTCCAAGCGGGAAAAAAGTGACCACCGAAATTTTATGCTCTTGAAAATAATGCTTGAGCTTCCGCGATGTGAGTAACACAGCATACAGAAGCTTTTGAACTTGTGGGTACCTTATCTTGGATTCGCCCAATACCTCGCTTACGAAGTAGACCGGGCGCTGCACCTTCTGGAGGGAGCCCACCTCATCTCGTTCAACCACCAGGGCGCTGCTGATAACATGGGTCGTGGCGTCGATGTAGAGTAAGAGGGGCTCCTGGGGCATGGGAGGGACCAACACCGGAGGCGTGGTGAGGAACCTCTTTAGATCTTCGAAGGCTTCCTGTGCTTCAGTTGTCCACTAAAAATCATCTTGTCGGCGCAAAAGCTTAAAGAAAGGCATGCCACGCTGCCCGAGTCGGGAAACGAATCGGCTGAGTGCCACGATGCATCCAGTGAACTTCTGCACATCCTTCTGATTGGTCAGGGGCTTCATCTTGATGATGGCGTTAACCTTCTCTAGATTGGCTTCGATCCCCCGATGGGAGATGATGAATCCGAGTAGTTTGCCAAACGGAACCCCAAAAACACACTTCTCGGGATTTAGCTTCATCCGATATGCCCTTAGGCTCTCGAATGTCTCGGTCAGATCTGTTATGAGATACCCTCTGGATTTTGTTTTTACACCGACGTCATCAACGTATGCCTCCACGTTGCGTCCTAGCTGAGTGTCGAAACACCGCTGTATGGTGCGCTGATAAGTCGCGCCAGCGTTTTTCAACCCGAATGGCATTGTGATATAGCAGAAAGCACCAAACGGCGTAATAAACGACGTTTTGTTGCAATCCTCCTCCTTCAGAATTATCTGGTGATAGCCCGAGTAGGCGTCCAGAAAACTTAAGAGCTCGCACCCGGCGGTGGAATCCACCACTTGATCGATGCGGGGGAGCCCAAAAGGATCCTTGGGACACGCTTTGTTGAGGTCAGTGTAGTCGACACACATCCGCCATGTCTTGTTTTTCTTCTGCACCAGGACCGGGTTCGCAAGCCACTCGGGGTGATACACCTCCTTGATGAACCTAGCGGCCAACAATTTGGTGATCTCACTCCGTATGGCGTCCTTCCGATCCTGAGCAAATCTTCGTAGGCGTTGCTTGATTGGCTTCGCCTTTTCGTCGACGTGTAGGGAGTGCTCGATCACCTCCCTCGAAACACCAGGCATGTCCGAAGGTTTCCAAGCGAACACATCCTGGTTGGCCCGAAGCAAAGTGACGAGCGTGTCTTCCTATTTGCTATCGAGCCCTGTCCCAATCACGGTTGTCTTGGCCGGATCAGATGGGTCCAACAGAATCTTCTTAGTTTCTTCGGCTGCTTGGATGGATGTTTTGGCCTGCTTCTTGGCGGGGACGTCCCCCTCGTCCTGGAGGGATGCCACCTCCACTCAGATCTTTTCCATCTCGGCAGAAGAATCCAGTGCCTGCGCCATCTCACAGCTTTCGCTGTCGCAGAGCAAGGACTGTTTGACGTCACCAGGGAGGGTGATTACACCATTGGGACCTGGCATCTTTAAGATGAGATAGGTGTAGTTGGGAACATCCATGAATTTGGCAATGCCCGGCCTTCCCAAGATAGCATGATATGCCGTCTCAAAATCAGCCACTTCAAAACTCAAACTCTCGGTCCGATAGTTATCCTTAGCCCCAAACGTGACGGGCAAAGAGATCTGTCCGAGTGGTACTGCGGACGTCCCGGTGATTACCCCTTCGAAAGGAGATGATCCATGCCAGAGTTCAGAACGTGGAATATTCATCTGGTCCAAGGTCTTGACGAAAAGGACGTTAATCCTGCTCCCGCTCCCGCCGTCGACCAAGACCCTCTTCAATTTGCTTCCTCGCACGACCGGATCCAGCACCAGCGGATACCTCCCAGGGAAGGCGTTCTGGTCCGGGTGGTCCGATCGGTCGAAGGTGATGGGCACCTCGGACCAGCGCAAGTACTTCGGAGTCACGGGCATGATAGCGTTTATCTCCCTAGTGGTAAGCTTTTGCTTCAGCTTGGACTCGTACGCTTCAGAGCCCCCGAAGATGTAGTTAATCTCACGCTCAGTGTCCTGGTAGTCTCCATCGGGTTTCTTGCCTTGACCGCCCCAGGCCGCCGACTGCTGGGAGCTCTCGGCGAACTTATGTAGAATAAGGCAGTCTTTGGTAGAATGTTTTCCTCTAGGATGGAAGGGACATACCGAATCCATAACCTTTTTGTAGTCGTTGTCGTTGGGGGGTTTAGGCCGATTGCGCTCCATATTGGCGACCATCTCCTCCCCCTTTCGCTTCTTGTCTTTGGGCTTGGCTTATTCGTCGTTAGGCTTCTTCTTGGGGCTTTCGTCATTGCCACCGTGATGATTCACGATGGCCTCCTCGGCTTCGGCCTCCTGATCCGCCATTGTGAACATGGCCTTGAGATTACGCGGGGGGTCCCGGGTCATCTGCCTGATCAACTCCTCGGATTTTCATCCGACGAAGACGGCATCAATGACGATTTGTTCCGAAACGTCCCAGATCTCGTTCTTCTTCTTTTTGAAGCACTTGATGAACTCACGGAGAGTCTCGTTCTTGCATTGATGTAGCTGTCCAATCTCCCATCTCCCCGCGGGCCTTTCATAGGTTCCTTGGAAATTGGCGATGAACTGCTCCTGGAGGTCGTCCCAAGACTTGATAGAGTTCTTCGGGAGTCCCGTTAATCAGGTCTGGGCGGTTGGGGTCAAAGCGACCGGCAAGTAATTTGCCATGACGTTCTGATCACCTCCTGCCGTGCTGACTGCTAAGGCGTAAACCTGCAACCAGTTTTTTGGGTCCCTCTCGCCATCGAACTTGTCGATGCCTTTGAGGTTAAAACTATCCGGCCAAACCACTCGGCGAAGATCCGTCTGGTTTCACTGTGAAGGATCTTTGTACCAGGAGCGTGCTCGTCCGGTGCAATAGCTCCGTGAACCTCTACTCCTTCACTCCAGCCTCCACCGGTCATGCCCTCACCACCACCACTTCCACGAGGGAGCTTTGGCATCATTGTCTTGCTCATCCTAGCCATGACACTATCTCTAGGCTTGCTAGCTCGACCTCCATATCTTGTAATAAAGACAAACTCGACCATCTTTGTCATGCCTGTCAGTTAGGTCGTCATGTTCGTCTTTCTTTTGTTTCTTTCACGAGTCGAGCTGCCCATAACTTCGATTTAATACATTATGATCTATGGACATCTCCCATTGCTAGTGTTTCGGGTTACAAATATTATCTCGTGATTTTTGATGACTGCTCCCACTTCATGTGGTCCTTCCCTCTCCGCCTCAAGTCTAACACCTTCCCCACAATCTCCCACTTCTTTTCTTACATTCGGACTCAGTTTGGCACGACCATCAAGTATGTGCAAACCGATAACGGTCGCGAGTTTGATAACACCACGTCTAGGACTTTCTTCCTTACTTTAGGTGTTATCTTTCGCATGTCGTGCACCTACACTTCTCCTCAGAACGGTAAGGCTGAACGCGCCATTCGTACCACTAACGATGTGATGCGTTCCCTTATGTTTCAGGCGAGCCTCTGTTGACGTCAAATAAACATCAATTTTATACGTCAACATATTCCGGAATTCCGGCATTTCGGAGGGAAAATCAAGGTTTATGCTAACATTTTATTTATTCTAATAAAGTTTCACATGTTTTGGTGAGTTTTGGGTCTACAGGTACAAAATGGGAAGAACCAGAGTCGAACCGGGCAAACAACCAGACCGGCCAACCCACCCTAGGCTGGCCAACCTGGCCACGTCACCAATCCGGCTCCAGCTTCTCTCAAGTGCCTTAGAAGCACAAATTGGAGACATCTACACCCTCCATTGCAGTCGGTTTGATCAAATGGACACGGTTGCCTCACAAATGAGCATAGGATTCCCTTGGATTCCTTACTTGCAGATGTCAACTTGATCCACCGGCTTAAGGGGTCAATCTCCACCATCAATGAAGCATCCTAGAAGAAATCCACGGTCGGGAGGTGACAAAGATGGGTCGGCCGACCCACCTAGGCCGGCCGACCCCGTGGCTCCTCGGATTCCCCTTTGGAGGGTGGCAAGATGATAAGTGTCCCATGCCATGGCACTCTCTCATTTGCTCGGAACACTATAAAAGGACCCCCTCACCTCACTTTCTTGAGAGAACACAACACATTCAACACTCTTCATTCCACTTAATAGAGTAGCTCTTAGTCTAGTAGTAGTTGGAAGTTAGAGTCAAGTCAGGCTGAAGCTCGGAGTTCCAGAAGTGTCTTCGGGAATTCGGATAATAGCTCATGTACCCTTTCCTAATTGTTTCAATTAGTGAGATCACTTCATTCATTGCTTATGTGTTGAACTTTATTTGAGCTGAGTATATCTACATAAATGAGTTGTGTAGATTTGCCTTACCGGTAGCTTGTATTCGTCTGGAATCAGTTTAGGTTCTCACTCATATACTGTTAGAGCCAGGCATTGAACCTAGATCAACTTCTTTTTGGTACTGAGGAAGATTGATTAGAAATAGTAGCAGACGTGGTGTCTGAGACTAGGACTAACTCGGTTTACACCCGGGCCCACGTATATGTGGTAGGTGGTAGGTGGTGACAGCCCTATCCATCCGTAGATACTAAGTATCTCGTGCGTAACCCACAGCGTCCGGCTTTGGACCAGTAGAGCCCAATCGGAATGATCATAACCATTCGGGATTCCAATTCAGGATAGCGGGTGGTAGTGAATGTCCGAGCTCCGACGACGAATATCAAGTGAACCACTGTTAGAATACCTCAAGCTCGCTCAATAAACTGAATCACACGATTTCGTGAACTTATTAAACTTGTCTCGTTGTCCTCCCAACTATCTAGCT
>SPJY01012963.1:309168-339436 GCA_005191435.1 Raddia distichophylla
TGGACCTTCTCAACCACACCATATGCCGATACTAAGCCTCTACATGTGGCCAATTCCACCTCAAGGCTACACTCAGCAAGCTGGTCCTTCACAGCCTCCAGGACAGGTAATTCATCTAATTTTAGAATCTCAAATGGCAAAGTGAATCTTACTTGATCAATTCCATCTCTTTCATTAAAATTGCTACTTAGGGATCCGGATCAGCTACCCCAGCACAAGAGGTGCAGCATGGCGATGATGCAACCGGTGGCTCTGTGCCCGCCTTCGACGATAACTTTGTCGATGATATGCTTGCGCAACCACCCACCTTTCCCCCCTCCTCTTAAGTAAACGGACTCGTAATGATGAATGTATGTTGTTACATGTCTACTGTTGAATACGTGTGAAATGTGACAATGTGTGTATTTTGTGATGCATAATTGTGTTGGAATGTGCATGTATATGTGAAATTTGTGGCTATATATGTCTCTAATGTGCATTTGTGTGAAAATATGGCTATATGTGGGCATATGGCCATATTTGGGAAATATTTGGAGATTGTGGGGAATTTTCTGTAGGTACAGCACCAGCTGCAGCCTCGCGGCAGCGTGGCGGCAGCGGTGTGTTTTTCTGGAATTTTTAACAATTATTTAAAATTTTTTTTTGCTGTAGCCAATTTATGGTGGACGGCTTTATAACGGCCGTCGACCATAACTGGAGGCTGCACATTATGGTAGACGGCCGAACAGAGGCCGTCCACCATAAACCACGTGGCAGTAAATCCCTCTCAAGGGTTATGGTAGACGGCTTTCTCCAGGCCGTCGACCATAAGTTGACGGACGGATTTGGCCGCGCGTTACCGCAGATATGGTCGACGGTCGTTATAGATGTCGTCGACCATATTATGGTCGACGGCTTTGCTGTCGACCATATTTTTATGGTCGACGGAGCAGTGTCGTCGGCGTATGGTCGACGGTCGGCCGTCGAGTATACTTTCGGTGGACGGTTTCCCTTCTATGGTAGACGGCTCAGGCCGTCTAAAATGATCAACTTTCCTGTAGTGTTTTATTATTTCATAACTGTTAGCAGTTCATTCAAATGACTTTATTGGTGATTATTGATTATTAATGGTTAGTTCTCCTTAACAGGTTTTGGGAAGGAAGTATATTAGGCTTTACCCTGCTTCCATATCTGAAGACTTGTATCCACACCCGGAAACTATGCTAAGCAATACTAGTCAGGTACACAATTTGTTCTAGTTACTTGGTTGGAAAACTAACTTTGCAACTCATCCCAATGACATATTTAGTATTTGCTGCTCAAAATACTGAATTTATGTATTAACAGTGTTGGTACTTTCTTCGTTACTATTTTTTCAAGCATAGTACCGCCATCTGAGCTATTTGCCACTTCATTTTAGTGGGCAAAGTTATGAACATTGCTAGGCTTCCATGTTGTAGGCCATTTTCTTTTCTTGACCTCCTTAGAATTAATTCAGGAGCTGTGGTTCCACCTTTCTTCTGCTATGCCCAAATCTGTTGCGATATTGCTTAGGTAGCTACTAGCTAGGATAATATGTAGGTAGATGCAGAGTTCGGTAGCCAAGCTGATATTGCATTATTTGCGTATTTTCAATAATAATAAAATATACTTATGTTATTTATAGGCTTACATGATGCGACAGTTTGGAGCGCCGTTGCATCTCCCCCCGCTTCCATCTCCACCGATCTTTGCACAGCCAGCTCCTCCCACTCCCCTTCCTGATGCCGGTGTTGAAGGTAAACAGCAAGTCGACAATCCAAATGTTGGTTTAGGCAACAATGCTTCGACGAGAAGTTTTCCCTCAGTTGGCATCGTCCTTGCTTCTGGAGGTGATGCCGGTAGTGGTCATCGCTTCGCCAAAACTCTTTAGGACGCCACTTCTCCAAATTGAAGCTTTTTGTTGCATTTGTGATATTGAGAGTTGTATGCCGTACGTGGCTTATGTATGAAGTTATTGAACTCTTTTGTTAAATTATCGTCTTGTGTTATGGATCTGGGGATTTGTGAACTTTATATGTGAGGATACATGGCTGTTTATATGTGAATTGGTTGTATGATCGATGACATGTGTGGATGGATGTGAATTATGTATGTTATGAGCTGTGAATTGTGAATATTATATGTTGTGATAGTTGATTTTATGAAATGTATTTGAAATTGCAATAAATCAGTTAAAATGTTGCTGAATTTTTGAGTTATTTACATCGGCCAAGGCTGATGAAAATAAGTGTGAGAACAACATATGCTGACGTGAAGATTATTTACATCAGCTTCTGACTGTTGTAAATAAGTGCCAACGTGGCTAGAACAAGCACCATGTGGCTGATGTGGAACATAAGTGCCACATCAGCATCCCAGCTGCCGGCTGGGCCAACAAGAAATATTTACACATCAGTCCTCAGGCTGATGTAAATAGAAGCTTTGTTCTATTTACATCAGGACTGATGTAAATAGTTGTATTTACATCAACGACATTACATTAGCCTATTTACATCAGCAGGCTATTTACATCAGCTTTTGCCTTATTTACATCAGTACCTGGCTGATGAAAACAATCTGAATTCTTGTAGACCGTAAACTCTGCCAAGCCTACTAGCCAATGGCTCACTTTCTCTTGTTGGCCGGGCCCACGTCATAGAGAGACACACACTTGTATCCATTATTGGACACACCTCCTCATCTACCTGGTGTGGACAACGACTAATGACATCGTTTGGAGTACGTTAGCAATGGTCGACAGCTTTTTTTATTGCCATCCTCCTAAAGTACCGGCAGGGCTAGGAACCCTTATGTTAGATGGCCTCTCTTTGGGCCGTCGACCATTTTTGTATTATGGTGAACAGCTGTTTTATAGCCGTCGTGCTATTCAATGGCCATCGAAAATATTGTCATTTCCTGTAGCGCAAGTCAAACTTATGAAACTATATCCATAACAAAATTTTAAACTATTTGGACTGAGCACATAATAATCATGCATATAGATATATTCATCTCGAAAAGAACTTTTTTAACATTATAATTTAATTGCAGTTTATAAATAAATCGTAATAGCTTTTAGTAGTGAAATTTACATTTTGGAGACTATGTCAATGTCCAAATCAACTACTATATTAGAATGGAGGGAGTATTATATAATTAAAATTGGGTCCATGGAGCCAGCACATTAATCCTAAATCCCAAAATTTTTCACATTCTGAAAAAAAGAAAGATCGACAACGTTGATTGTTTCGAGTCTCGATTATAACGGATTATATTAAAAGAAAGATTTCGTATGAACTACAAAAAGAAAATAAATTCTGAAAAAAAAAGAAATAATAGTTCATGCCATATTTAAAAGGTGTCAAATCCGTTACAACAAAACAATATAGAAATATAAAATAAAAACTAATAGAAATACGAGTTCATTGGATTAAAAGAACGAGTCTATATCTATTACAACAAAAAAAGCTGCATAAATTTCGAATAGAAAATAATAAGAATAAAATTTTATGACAATATAAAAGATTAGAACAAATCTCGCCGCACAAATGTGTTGGGCACCATGCTCATTATTATTATCTTTTCAAAACAGGGCCCAACTGAGCTAATACATTAATCTTAAATTCTTAAAAATTTCGACACTAATTAGAAAAAATATTTACACCGCTAATTGTTGTGGACTTAGATTATAACGAATTACACTAAAATTAGAAAGATTTTATATGAAGTAAAATATAGAAATTCAGAATTTAAAAAATAAAAGAGTCCATACTAGATTAATAAAGAGTTTATATCAGTTACAACAAAATATTTTGAAATTTTGAAATTAAAATTAATATAAATAAATGTCCATGATAGATTAAAATAAAAAGTTCATATCCGCCACGACAAAAAAAATCACATGAATTTCAAATAGAAAATAATAGGAATAAGAGTTCATATCAAAGAATTGAGACAAATCTAATAGCACAAATGCGTGGACACCATGCTCGTTTCATGTATAATGACAATTGCAGATGCAATAATAGGGGAAAAATATGAATATGCTAGAAAGTACGGACTAGAACTAGGGCAAGCAGTACTCGACAACTGAACTAGGCTAGCTAAGATTCTGATAGGTAAGGTAGAAGGCGTACGTGCCAAACACTGATCATGTCATAAATCCTACCATGATTCAATTTATTATCGGGAAGATGAAAACACCATCCAATACATTCAGCATCCCAGCATCATTGAGTGAAGAACTCGCTTCCTCCTCTACTCCAACGTCAGGGCAGTCATTCAAATCCAAGCTAAAACCAGGCAGCACCTTCATTGCTTCCCCCTCTACGCCAACTGCCTCATTGTTCTTTCTGCCATGGCTACTTACCCTGTGGTTCACCCTATCCCAGGGATTTGAATCAACCGTTTCGCAGCTCAATATTATGATGGCATCCTGCAAACTGACCTCGGCACCGCTACTGCCCCTCATTCTTCCGGTTGCAATCGCATCCTTGATAGTTATCTTCGAGTTATAATCCAAGTGTTCAAAGTTATGGATCATTATAAGACGATGGGGGCATTCATGGATCACTTCGTAGAACCTCTTTACGAAGCCAAGCGAACTATGCAGCAGCGGATGTTGCATCTTGTCTGCGACTGCGAGCTCGGCGATAAAGCTGGAAGGTGAGCAATTAACCTGGTCGGTTGAGCCATAGACGAGCTTTGCAAGCTCCTGAGCCACTGCCTTCTTGCTGCCACTGTCTCTTCCTTGGAACAGCAGCGAAGTAGCCAAGCTCGTCTTCGCCCGCCGCCTCGCCATGCCGGACCGGCACAGCAGCACGGTCATGGCCATGTCCTGGACGACGCCCTTGTGCCGCTGGGCGCCCTTCTCGAGTGCGTCGCATAGGATCTTGAGATTCTCCGCGGTGAGCTCCGTGAACCTTGGCATCTGGCGAGGAACAGCTTTCTCTGCGTTGCTTGACGAGCCACACACTGCCTTAGTTTCTGGACGGTTAGGGTTTCCATGTGGCCTCTGCTGGCCATAGTATGGCTTGCTGTGGTGGCTAGGCTGCCTCGGCACAAGCTGCAGTGGCTTCGAGCTCAGGGCTTCGGCGTCGCTAAAGAGTTCCAGGCCTGAGACGAAAGAATCGGCCGCCGAAGAAGAGTTCCAGGTGTTTCGCAGCTTATGTGACAACTGCAAAAGGTTGAGATCGTTCGTAACTAATTAAGAAGATGCTTGATGAAACATTGTATATATACGGAACAACGTGCATGTCATCTATACATCTATATATATATGCTCGTGTAACCTGCAGAGTGGTGCCACCGCAGGTCGCCAGCGTAGGATCCGGAGCTTGGGAGTGGTGCAGCCATGGCGGGAGGTTCGCCGTGAATGCGTTCGAGTCGCCTGCCGCCGCCCTGCCGTCAAAGGTGCACCCCTTTCTTAGTTTTGTCCGGCTAGTTTGCACCTCACTGTATGCAAGATTAAATTAGTAAGAAGAAGCATGTATGCATCATAAATTAATCTTTACGGATGTCGGAGGAGCATGCGGTGGCTCGGATCTGGAGTCTGGACGCAGGGTGAACAAACGGAGCTGCCATGCATGAAGGAGTTACGCGGGGATAGTGGGGAGCACGTTGGAGAAGGCGATGCCATGGAGGAGGAGAGGTGGAGGAGGCTTGCGGGGTGGAGCGGTGGCGGAGAGAAGAGCTGTGGTGGCTAATGGCTGATCGGGGTTGGGGATTAATGTGTCGGGGAAGGGCCGAAGGGTAGAGGAAGGTGTCGGAGTTGGGGATCAATTTGAACAGGGAGGGGAAGGGGCTCCGTACACACACAAGGGCGCATCTACAGTGTGCCATGCGACCATATTGTCTTTCGGATAAACCCTTCTTATCTATTGCTATTTTATTAGTGCATACATATATAAACCTATGTTTTAAAACTTAAAACTAGTGATTTAGTGTTAAATGATCCTGACAACCCCAACGATTTGTTTTTCCCTATCCGCCCCTGCATACACACACTGCTGCTTTGCTCCTGCTGCGTGGCCTCGCCTTCGCCGGAGCCCGGAGCGCCAAACGCTGCTACTGCTGCTGCTTTGTTTCTTTTTCTTTTTCTTTCTCTGTGTGTGTGGGTGAGGTTGTACTTGAAGATCAGAGAAGCGGCCGATCCCATTATTTTACATGGTGGACCGAATTACAAAGTTCTTTAAAGTTCATATGAACAATAACCTTTCACAATTTTGTGCTCCCTCTGTTATTTTATTTAACGACTTTGGCTTTTGGACACGTATTTAACCATTAGTCTTATTTAAAAAGTTAGTGCAAACATACGAAAATATAAGTCATACTAAAATTACATTTAATGATAAAACAAATCACAACAAAATAAATGATATTTACATAGTTTTTTAATAAGACGAATGGTGAAAGACGCGCACAAAAGTCAAAAGCGTCAAATAAAAAAGAATAGAGTCAAATAAAAAAGAACAGAGGGAGTATCTCTTAAACCATATTTTCCAATCACTCCAAACCAATTTTACTAGTCTTATTTTGGTATAGCCTTTCTCCTGTATTTATTTCTTATTTTTATAAATTTTTTAATGTTATTTATTTATTTGTGTCTCGATTTGCGCATAGATGGAGGAGAGTTTGCCACTGTCTATCCAGGAAATCAATACCTAATCTAATACCCGAACCAAGGTGCAAATTTATGTTGATCCCTGTTTTATTATTATTTATCCCTAATTTTTCAGATATGCATGCTAGGGTTTAGGGTTTAAGGTTATAGTTATTGCCTTATTAGGTTATAGTTATTGCCAATTATTATTATTATTTTAGGGATCATATAAATAATAATAACTATTTTACCTTATTAGGATATAGGTATCGCCAATTACGTGTTAATCATTCATTAGCACGATTTACCTTCCATTGCTGTCTAATATAAATTATTCTTGTAATATTGCCATCTTTGGATTACTTATGCTGGTTGCTTCAATAGGAATTCTAGATTCATTACGATGGAAAAATCATTCAAATGGTCCACAGAGAGAATCTACTATTTACCTTGTTGTTTTGGTAAAACTTAACTAAAAACAATGTGACATGAGTAGACTCGAGGTGGTGGCTTAGTGATTGTATGGTTCGTATTGTGCCACCTCGATCTACATAAGAACCGAACATAGCGTATGATATCACCAAGCAAAACGGTCCAACCATGTGTGTAATTAATAATGGTAGTACCTTACTTGTTATCATGGAAAATCTAGGTTTGGTTTGTCATAGCAGTGTAGGTGTGGCTTGCAACTAGGGGTGGAAACGAGCCGAGCTTGAGCGAGCCAAGGACTGGCTCGGCTCGGGCTCGGCTCGTTCACCACACGAGCTGGAGAAAAAGCTCGGCTCGGGCTCGTTTGAGGCTCGGTCCGACTCATGAGGGCTCGTGAGCCTAATTAATTTGTTGATAACCGGTTTTTGGGGTTTGAAAAATGGGAGGTTTAGGGGCTACGTCAAGGAAAACCTTTAATTTGAACCTTTGATTACCTTTGATGGGTTAGGTTGGCGGTATATCTAATTGTATACAAACAAGTAGGACAATTATTAGTTATATGGGCTGAACATATACTTAGAAATCTACGAATCCACGAGCTACGAGTGAGCGGCCACGAGCGAGCTCGCCCTAGGCTCGGCTCGGCTCTTTTTTAATCGAGCTGCAAAAAAAGCTCGAACTCAGGCTCGTTGGGCTACGAGCCGAGCCAAAACCGAGAGAGCTACGAGCAGCTCACGAGCTTCGAGCCAGATTGCCGGCCCTACTTGCAACCAACGAAAATCTATCTGGCACACGAAGGCACCCCTGACTTGGTGAAGAATCTAGCATGGTGAATTCTTCATGAGGCATTATCAAATCCAGACGTGCCGAGGATAATGGTTTCTTCTCACTCTCGGGTGAGTCTAGTGGATAAATTATACACACTTCACAGAGTTAAAACTATCATGATAGTCATGCTCACAGTTAAGAGCGGGCTTAGACAACTCTGCGATGTTACCTCACCATTTAATAATTAACTTCCTATAGAAGGTAGGGGTAGGGACTGCAAACAACGAATGTCGAGCATTGACTGCTAGGCAGTGCACTACATGGTATGTATTGCTTGAGTTTCGTGTGTAGAGTTGACGGCGAATGTTATCACAGTTTCATGCTAAGAAGGCCATACTACTATAGTGTTGAGAAAACATGAGGGAAGAATTGTATTTATTATTTCTTTGAACTGATGCCTTACAACTGGTAAGATTGTTCCTGACAATTAGAGGTGTACCCTCCGAGTCAGATGCATATGGCAATTTGACGTGACATCACCAATATGGTTTTATGATTCTTAACTTCTGCTTGCTTTATACTCTGATACTGTAATAAGTGGCATTGAGCCCACGATACTATATTTATTTCTCAATAAAGTGTTTGGTCTGATCGATCTATTGATATTGTGTGTATTGGCTATGATTCCTTGGGACTAGTATTGGAAACACAGAGGAACGGTTTTGCAAAGCCGAGTCCCAACAAAAACTAGCCCCAACTAGGAGTGATTTCGTTGCTTGTTGATGAAGCAATTCTTATCTAAATCATGTTCGTATCTAAACTGGCCCCAACACAGAGGACTTGGTTTTGCATTTTTGTGTGTGTTTGAAGAAAGCAATTCTTCACAGCAAAACCATGTTTTCGATTATAGGGTCATGTTCCAAGCCAAAAAAAAATACTTCAACCCCATGTCCCTTCTTCAAATTTGTTCATCTTCTTATCTAAGTACGGTGAAGCTAGCCTAACTAGATCCAGTCGCCGAGTTTGTTAGTTGATCCCATGAGAAGGTTAGAGTTAGGGGATAGATGGAGAAAGGAATGGAGATGGCTTATAGAGAGATAATGGGAGGGAGGAATGATAGGAGCCCCTCTAGGAAGAAGAGGAACAATGGAAGGATTGGATCGATTCTCCTTTTCTGCCCCTCTATTACAAGCTTGTTGTAACGAGGGATTGAGATAGGTTAGGTGGAGAGCTGGTAGTGAGCAAGCAAGGAGAAAAGAAGAGGAATGAGATGGAGGTGGGAAGGGAGTAGTTGACAACAAAGATGAATGGGCAGAGTTGGATGAATAAAACATATATAGTGTGCATGGATCCATCAGACGGTTAGGGATCTCGGGTTTAAAGAAATCTCGGTAAGAGCATTTTCAACAGTGCCAAATCAACTAGCTATAAACTTAACCTTTTGTTTATACGAGAAAGAGAGAGAGAACGGAGAGAGATAGATACTACCTCTTAGTTAAGAGTCAACCTATTGCTGATTATAAAGGTGCATGTGTACATTGTTATATATGTCCATATTAATTTTAGAGATAACACTATACGCAGTCCATTGAATATGTTAATGTCTATTTACTATTATAGATGATATGTTTATTTTTTGTAAATAGTGATTGACTCCGCCATTGAATATGTGGTCGCAGATGGTTGTCCATACCATGATTAGAAGCTTTTGGCTAAGATGATGGGGCCCTTCACCAAACCAAAAACGGTGCCGGCCGCAGGCAGTGCTTTTTTGCTTCTTCCTTTTTTTATAGTCATTAATTGGGCACAACTGCACGAGTGATGACTGACAAGCCATGCAGCACGTACGGGTTGTCAAGTTCTTCCACGCGCGGACACGCGGGCTTGACAAAGAGCATCCGCATACAGTGTTGGAATTTGGCCCATAGCCAATAGGCCCATTCATGAAAAATGCCAAAGCATATAAAACTTTAGTACCACCTTGCTAGTTGGTGAGTAAAAATACCAACTTATAAGGGAGAGATTCCAACTACCCTTGTCATGAGGCACATTGCGAGTGGAAGTCTATTTGCTAGAGTCGCACGCTACCGCGTTTTTACTTGTGACTTCGCGAGTCGCCGTGCCGAGGATTAAATCCTGGCGCACTAATCTCCTTTTTATTTTGGATTTATCCGCTACAAGGTAACTCCTCGCGCCCGATTTTTTTGGATCGCACAAACGGTTCGCAACGTGCGCGCGTGGCGTGCAACGTGCGTCCGTTCTGCGTGGGAAGACGGTTACAATTTCGAGGATAAATCTCCAAGAGACGTCTAGGAGACTTCACTCTTTTTTCCCTCGTGTTTCCATCTGCTGTGTTGTGTCTTCACGCGACCTCGTTCCTCGTCAACCTTCCTCTCTGCGTGCACTTGGAGGAGGGAGAGCGGGATCTCCGATCTGGTTGCTGCCGTGAGACCCTGCACGGGAGGGCGGCAATTAGGTTTCTGGGCAGCGCATCCGCGCGACCGCTCACGCTCACGAGCGTCGACGTCGACTACTTCCTCTACGGCCGGATGTTTTCTCTTCGTGTTCTCCTCTTCGCCAATCCCTACGTAAGATTCCTCCTCTGACTCCACTAGCCGCAAGTGCGCGGCTAGGGTTTCCTCGATTGCCAATATGAATTGCCTGTTGTGTGCCTGCTTGGTTTTACTTCTAGGATGTCTTATAATTCATTTCGGAATTGGTATAATGCCTATATTTCCAACATACAGGGCTTCCGGCTGGCCAGGTGCAACCAATAGATAATACTTATGTAGTTTTTGGATATCCTATTTTTTCAAATGCGTGTGTGTAAGAGTGCAAATATTTTATCACGAATATAAATATTAAGCACATAAATATCTCAATGAATGCATAGGTATACGGGTTTTTGTTCGAATAATATCTAAATATGAAATATGGATATTTTTCAAACAAATCATGCACATATGACTACACACTACTATATAATACCACTTTATTATTGTTTTTGTAAATAAGCCGTGATAACCATGTCGTTTTTAAACCTTCAGTGAATAATATATACGAACCGGCAACGATACTTCCTCCATTATCATGTTTTGCTGTCGGTTCTTAATTATCAGAACAATTATCACCGTCAGTTCTTGACATGAACCGACAGTAACACATCATTGCTGCTGGTTATTGATGCATCGATAGTAATAGACTAGTGTGGATAGCTGTTTCTATATAGTAGTGTATGTGTACACCAGGATATATGCCAAAATTAATGGCAAAAATGCTTGATTTGGTCATTACTGAAAAACTTGGTTTGGCCACTAATACAATACAATACAATACAATACAATACAATACAATACAATACAATACAATACAATACAATACAATACAATACAATACAAGAAGACACATAGTTTTGACAATGCAAGACTTGATAATTGTAGGTTTATTTAGAAAAGGGTTTTTCTACCTCTAGGAGTATCTACTCCCTTTGTAAAATACTGCTATTAATATAATGAAAAACAACTAGTGTTATTAAATAGAGTATGCGCATATTAGTGCTGGCTTGTTAGTTGCCGCAAGTTCAAAAATATAGTATGCACCTTTTTTTTTGTAATTAGTTAGTTGTAGTTAATCAGATACTCCTATAGCTATATATTTAAATTTTTCTATAAATATCACTTACTATGCAACATGGGGTGATCGATGCCATATCACCAAAGCTACGTCCATAACTATTCAGGGCCAATTACCCGGGATTGCTAGCTGAGGGTTAAATAATCACTAATTCTGTTGTTTGCACGAAATTGGAATACACTTTTTGGATAATTTAGGAGTTTTACATTTCCACATATATAATTTTCAGGTTCGTATGCTTAACAAAGAAATGTATATGTGGGTATTTTTTTAAAAAAAAATTATAGTGCACGTATATCAGACTGATGTGTATATATACCGCGAAACGTGCGTTGCACGTGCCAACTTACTAGTATATATAATTTTCAGGTTCGTATGCTTGACAAAGAAATGTATATGTGGGTATTTTTTTTAAAAAAATTATAGTGCACGTATATCAGACTGATGTGTATGTTATGACCTGAAGGAATGATTAATTAGGATCGCGCGAAGCAAGACAGACAGGAATGATTAGGAGCTAGGCCAAGGACGTACAAATGCTGATTGGGGGAGAAATAAAGATGAGGGGGTGAGCAACCCTTGCCGGCTGTCCCATTTCTTTCCATCCCTTTTATATTAGAATGAAAATTCATTGACATATACGACCTCTGATCACAAAAAGAAGTCACTGTTGATTTTTGAAGACATCTTTGACCATTCGTCTTATTCAAAAAAGTTTTGTAAACATCATTTATTTTGTGTGCATGACTCTTGATGTACTTATTTTTGCATGTATTTATTTTGTGTATATACGTCTTTTGCATGTATTTATTTTGTGTGCATGAATCTTGATGAAATTCAACGGCATCGACGCATGGAGCACTGGCTCTATGGAGTATAGAGAGAGAGAGTATTATATGGGAAACCTAAGACCCTAACACATACCTGTCGTGGCGAAGGCTTGATGCTTTGCTGGCCTGTTTCATCACTACTCCCTCCGCGATCTCGCCGCCGATCACCACGCATCGCCTCTTCGTCCCGCTCGCCATGCGGTCTGGAACGTGCATGTCGTCGCCGTCGCCGGCGTCCCTGGCTATGGATGCTTTGAGCTTGGGTATATGGCCAAAGCTATTGCTATGCGGAGATGTTCTCATCCTTCCTAGCGCTGTGTTCTGGTAATCCAACGAGGCGGCCTTCTCGACGTCGGCCTTGACCTGGGAGCTCGAGAAGCCG
Organism: Raddia distichophylla; assembly: GCA_005191435.1. Classification (NCBI taxonomy): domain Eukaryota; kingdom Viridiplantae; phylum Streptophyta; class Magnoliopsida; order Poales; family Poaceae; genus Raddia; species Raddia distichophylla. Next base: position 321,812 of record SPJY01012963.1, read on the forward strand.
GCTTCGTGCATGGCGCGGCAGACGCCCGGGTCGTCGAGGATGGAGACGACGAGCTGCTCGAGCCCGACCTTGGCGTCGGCGTCGAGCCGCTTCTGCATCGTCGAGCCGCGGCACTTCAGTAGCGCCTTGGCGCGCTTGACGACGGCGGCGAGCGCGTTCGAGACTCCCGGCGGATCGTCGACGGCGCTCGGGAGGACGCCGCCGGCGGCGGCCGGCACCGAAGAAAATTTGGGACAAACTGGCCAGTCAGTTCATGTCCAAGACTCTGACCAGCAAGTTGTATCTGAAGCAGAAGTTGTATGGGCTGAAGATGCAGGAGGGGTCAGATCTGCAAGCACACATTGATGTTTTCAACATGTATGTTACGGATCTATCACATCTGGAGGTGACAATCGCTGATGAAGACAAGGCAATTATTTTTCTTTGTTCGTTGCCTCCGTCCTTTGAGCATTTGGTCACGACGTTGACGTATGGCAAGGATAGCATCAAGACTGAGGATATTACTGCGGCGCTTATGTCTCATCAATTGAGGAAGAATAAAAATGCAGTGGAGGAACCTCATTCTGTTGCTTTGCAAGTCTCAGGTGATCAAGGCGGTCATGGGGTCGGAAAGAAGAACAAGAAAAATAACAGGGCGGTGTGGTGCTTCAGATGCAATGAGTGGGGACACATGAAGAGGGACTGTTCAGGTCCATCAAAGGGAGCAGATGCTAATGTGGCAATAGGCTCGTATGACTCCGGAGGCGACAGTGCCGAGGTTCTTTTCTTAGAAGGGGCTTCTATTGCAGGTGGAGTTGCTAAGCATGTTGCAGGATCGGCGTCGTTTGTTCCAAGAGGCGGCGAGTTTGATGAGGACTCGTCGGGCGGACCGCTGTAGGCTGCAAAAGAAGGAAGCAACCAAAGTCCGGGTGCACGGGTTCGCGCAAGACGCTGGAACGACTTCAAGGTGGACAGACCATATTCTCCAAGGTGGAGTTTGTTAGGTTTTGTGTCGAATATGTGTACGAGTAGGTTACAAGGACTCTGTGTTGTAATAGGCAGGGTTGGTTTAGAGTTCTAGTCGGACTCTTGCCTGGCTTCCACTATATAAAGGGAGGCAGCCCTGGTGTAACCAGGACAACGACTTCATAATAGTAGCATAGGCAAGAGAGGAGGTCAGCGGCCGACTTGTGGCCGTGATCTGGTTAGCCGGTGTGCTGTGATATTATGGATTGGGGAGGAGCGCCCATAATCAGAGCCCCGCAGACGTAGGCAGCAATGTCGAACTGCGTTACCAAACATCGTGTCTTCTGGTGTCGTTCGAGATCTTGCATCGGTGCATAATTCCTAACACTAGCGATGTGTTCTGGTGATCCAACGAGGCGGCCTTCTCGACGTCGGTCTTGACCTGGGAGCTCGAGAAGCCGGCCTCGTGCATGGCGCGGCAGACGCCCGGGTCGTCGAGGATGGAGACGACGAGCTGCTCGAGCCCGACCTTGGCGTCGGCGTCGAGCCGCTTCTGCATCGTCGAGCCACGGCGCTTCAGTAGCGCCTTGGCGCGCTTGACGACGGCGGCGAGCGCGTTCGAGACTCCCGGCGGATCGTCGACGGCACTCGGGAGGACGCCGCCGGCGGCGGCCGGCAGGCGGTCAAGCGCGAACACCAGGAAGAGCTCGAGCGCCTCGCACTGGAGCGGGCGGGTGCGGGATCGGATGCAGGCGGCGCGGAGGAGGTGAGGGCCGGCGGAGAGCATGGCGCTGGCGACGTGGAGCGGGGTCACCTTGGCGTAGCCGTGCCGCCGCGCCAGGAACATGCCCTGCCTCACCGCGACCGCCGCCTCCGCCGCCAGCACCTGCTGCACCGCGTGCCACTCGACGCCGCCGCCGCCTTGCATGTCTTCCACAAGATTTGCTCCTGCCGGAGGAAAAGGCACTACTTATCCTGTGCAACTGCGATCTTTCTACTTAAACCCAGGATTGCACTGAATCCGAAATTAATTCTTGTCGCCACTCGCCAGGCTCATCAGGAACGATCGACACAACATAAACCTTTACATTCACTGCAGTGACGCTACCTCGTATTTGCAGTGACGCTACCTCGTATAGCTCCAGAGTCGCACACTTGCACTATCGCAAGTAGCAGTCATTAATTGGGACATTAAATTGGGACTAACGGTGAAAATGCGCTTGCGCGCACTAGGCTATTTTTTATAACGGCAGAAAACTGAATGAAGGAAACATACAAAGAATTCAATTTTTTTATAGGTCTTTAGCCTATCGATCAGAGTTCCTATGATGGCAAAAATGTGGCTATATATGTGTAATAACAAAAAGACATGAACAGATGTACATCAGGCCATCCAAAAGGAAGAAAGGTAAAACAATGGACCGAAAAACAGTGTATATGCTTTTGTGCTGCCTTATCTAAACATGAGTAACACAAATTTTTTTGTTGTACAAAGTTGCCTTAAAGACACACTCATCTTCAAAAACATTCCAAGCACCCAGTTGATACACCATCACATATATCTTGTATTTTGCAAGGATCCACCAAAGGGGCACGAAGAATCAGCTAAACTCTCGAGGAGATCAAAATCCTCTTTCAAACTGCATTGTGCAAATTAATATAATCAGAATAACACTTACTTTGCAGGCGCGATAGCACAAGGATAAACTGGTAGAAACGGTGAAATTAAAACTAAATTAATTTAGAAACTGAAACTGTAAAATGTACATGGAAGTGGCATTTCTTTATAAATGGATAATACATCAGCCAATCAAAGTTGTAAGGTTTGAAAGCCTATATACCAATTTCTGAAATGCTGCACTTCCGGTGGCATTCACAAATTTAATTTCATTATGAGCAGTTCTTTATGTTTATCGAAAGAAAAGAACAGGGCATAATCCATGCGAAAACAATCGCAACTTAATATGCCATAAGGAATCATCAGGCATCAGATATTAATGCATATAAGGCAATAAGCTGCTAGCTGATAGTCTGAACGAACGATTTGATACTAAAATCGAACTTCAGACAACCTAAAAGCAAGAATTCTGAACTATTAATGTAAATAACCTTTTCTTCAACTAATTCAACATGAAGAAACTATGGCCAGCTGCATCTGTCTTGAAGACACACCAAATTCAGCCTGCATCATATACGATACATAGGAAATTTAAATCCCGATCTCACCTACAAAAAGAGAAGGTAAAAAAAATTGTGAACGGTGCTTATAGAAGGGGGGAGCAATTTCAGTTGATATAGACAGCATTGTGCTTATAGAAGGGCTGCATCTTGCTGAATGCTGGAGACTGCATATGGCAAGCACAAAACATTGAACTGAATATTGGCTTCGGGAAAACAAATTGTACATTTTTTACATGAGCAAACAAAGGATTTGTAACCCTAAATCCCTATTTTTTGCTCAAATCTAAAGGACAGCAAGAAACTCCCAAACACCTGGGACGTATTTCCTCAAATCTACTTCCTTTTTGTACATAAACTCATGATAAATTAGTGTGGAATGCAAAGAACATATTCAAATTAGTAAAATCAAGAAGTTCCCCAAATTTACCTCATATACCCGAATGTGAACTCGAGCGGTGGAGGCTCGCCGGTGTTGAAGGAAGCGGGGCAGAGAAGAGCGAGCGGGCGACGCCTTGGGGAGGAGGAGGGGCGCGGGCTTGCCGGCGAAGAAGGAGGCGGGGACGGGAGAAGCAGAGGCGGCGGCGGCAGCGATTCGAGGAGGAGAGGAGGGGCGTGGGCTCACCGACGTCGAAGGAGGCGGGGACAGAAGGAGTGGATGAGGCACCGAGTGAGCAGCCACCACGAACCCCAACCTAGGTGGAGCAGCAGGGGCCGACGTTCCCCCGCGGGAACCTCGGCGGCGGCGACGGGTAGACGTGATGCGGCGGGACTAGGGCCTAGCCAGGGCTGCCATAACCGGGCCCTTTCTCCGTGAAGCAGCCGTCTCCGGATGCGGCCTCCTCGGGGCCTAGCACTGCCGCGCTGCTGTGGCCTGCGTGGAGGCGAAACCGGGAGCATGGACAGAAGGGAGGAAGGAGGCGGTCGTGCCGGGGCATCGGGGCGGCTGGGAAGGAGGTGCCGCACTAGGAGGGAGAGGAGGTGGAAGCGGCGGCGGCTAGAGGCGGGGAAGCGGGCGATGGGGGGCGGATTGAGCGGTCCCCCATGGGGGTAGGGGCTGAGAGAAGGTGAGGCTGCGCGCGACGTTGGCCAAACGACGGCCATGGAAGCCGTCGCCTCCCTGAGACCGTGCGATGAGCGTCGAACGGCTGCCGCATTTTTGGGTGACGTGGCCACCAGAGGAGGATGAAAGTAGCGTGGATATGCTCAGATCGTAGAACTGCTACGGGGTATGAAGAGTTAGTATATTTGGGCAAAGCAGTTTTACCACGGACGCGGCAGCTGATCCTCCTGTTCATTTGGGAAGCGAATGTTAGCATCTTTAACCGTGCAAGTCTTGCAAAACCGAACAGGGTGAAAGTGTTTTACCTCTGGTGTGCGGACGAGCACGTTGCGCGGACATGTGTAGGCCACCACGCCGGTGACCTCGCCATCCTTCTTCGTGGCCTTGAGCATGGAGTCGACCTGCTCGCTCACCCATGTATCGGTCGGTTGAAATGCCCGAACAGAAGAAACTCATTCAGTTCCTGTTCGGACGAAATCATCAGGTAAAGGTTGAGTCTTAAAGACGCTTACCCGTGCTCTTCCTGGTGATGTCTTCCTATCCTTCTATCTTGTAGAAGGGGTAGAATCTCCTCCGCAGCGGACAGATCCTGTTCGCTGTGAAGTCACGGATGATCTCCCTGCCCGTGAGCCCAAGGACCACGAGGGAGGCTATCTTCCGCGTCAGGTACCAATCCTCGTCGGACAGCTCCGGTCGAGGCATTGGGGTTCCCTTCGTCGGAGCCTGTCCGGTGAAGATGAGCTTGCTGTCGTCGCCCCGCTTGATGTAGAACCACCTCATCCACCACGCGCCCATTGAGTCGAGCAGCGGTGGACGAGGATACGGCGCGTCGTCGGCGGTGGCCCGAAGCTTGAGGTAGTAGCACCCAAGCGCCGAAGCGGCGGAGCTGCTCCTCGTCACTGTGTAGTAGTGAAGGAACAGCCCCATCGGCGGATCGATTCCCAGATAGCCTTCGCACAGGTGTGCGAAGACAGCCATCTGTAGAATGGAGTTCGGATTGAGATTCGCTACCTCCAACCCGCTGATGTTGAAGAAGGCCTCCACGAAGTCGCTTTCGGGAGACCTCAACCCGAACAGTGCGAACTGCTTGAAGTTGACGAACTCGTCCTCGAGCGGCTCTGGTGTTTCCTCCTCCCCGGGAAGCCTCCAGCTACCGGCGTCAATGTGACCTTCCTCCTCCCAGATCTTCAAGTCCTCCTCGGTCAAGCTAGTGCCTGAGAACTTGGCCATAGCGATTCCCAGGGCTGGATGAGCAGATTGGCGGGTGGAGTTTGGCTGTTTGATGCTGAGCGCGATTGGAATTAGGGCTTGGGAGGGAGAGGTGCGTGAGAGCAGAAGTGGCGAGCCGCGGGCGGTTTGGGTGCTTTTATAGATCCGAACGAGCAGCTCTGCAACGGTTTTTTGCCACAAAACGGCTAGTTTTTTACTGCAACGGTTAGGAAAAACGGTCGCCTGTTTTCACTGCGCAGCGAAGTTACCGTTGGAATCTGCCAATGGCTATTTTTTCTAGTGTCTGCACTGAAGGCTGAGTGCTCTGCTCGGACAGATGCGATTCCCTGTTCGGTGCAACAGAGTTGCTCGGTACTGATCAGGTCTGTTCGGTCCCGAACAAGTTTTGCTCGGTTGAACCTTAACCTGTTAGGTTGTTTGTTGTTAGTCTTTGTAATAGCAAAATTTCCCTCTTCGTGACTTGGAGTCTCAAGAGGAAGACCCCACTCTAGTGAGTCCTTCCACTTGAGTCTCGGGGGCTAGCTGTCGAGGATAAAATTACGGCCCATTGCCATGGCCCACTCCCAGACAGCCCAATCGAACAGTCTACCAGGGCTTAGCTCCCTGGAAGGTTCTATCTGGCCCATGTACATCTTGCCGAACAACTCTTTGGTTGGCATGATGCGTAACGGCCAATGAATCATGTTTGAGTCTGTCTCGAACAGGAGTTCTGCACGGCTACGTGAAGACCCGGACGTTGGTTTCCCGGATCGGAGTAGGAGTCGTGATCCCCAAGAATTGATTTTTCGTTTGATCAGCTTTATGGCGCTTTTGTTTAAAAATTCCGCCTGGCCGTTGGCTTGAGCATAATATGGCGATGAATTGATCGTCGTGATTCCCAGGCTCCGAGTATAATCTTGAAACGCCTCTGACATAAATACCAATCCTTGGTCTGTAGTAATCGTCTGAGGAATACCAAATCGGTAAATTATGTGTTCCCTGACAAAATCAATCGCTTCAGTAGCAGTTACTTTTCTCAACGGCACAGCTTCGACCCACTTGGTAAAGTAATACGTTGCTACCAAAATATACCGAAGCCCCTTGGATGAGGAAGGAAATATTTCTCCGATCATATCAATTCCCCATCCTCTAAAAGGCCACGGCTTTACAATCGGATGTAAAATCGACGCAGGCGCATGTTGAATATTTCCGAACTTCTGACAGTCTTTGCAACCCTTGTAATATTCGAAACAATCTTCCACCATCGTCGGTAAGAAATACCCCACGCGTTTTAACATCCACCTCATCTTATAAGCCGATTGATGAGTTCCGCATAACCCTTCATGAACTTTGTCAGGGATAAAATTACGGCCCATTGCCATGGCCCACTCCCTGACAGCCCAATCGAATAGCCTACCAGGACTTATCTCCCTGGAAGGTTCTATCTGGCCCATGTACATCTTGCCGAACAGCTCTTTGGTTGGCATGATGCGTAACGGCCAAGGAATCGTGTTTGAGTCCGTCTCGAACAGGAGTTCTGCATGGCTACGTGGAGACCCGGACGTTGGTTTCCCGGATTAGAGTAGGAGTCGTGATCCCCAAGAATTGGAGTTTACCTTATCTACCGTGGGATGTATTTGGCATGGTACGAGTTCGTTACGTATTCGTAGTTAGCCCGGCCCGATTCTCTTCCGGTAGGACGGTTGTTCAACACTATACAAACCAAGCCCCTATGGCGTTTAGGGGGCATCCAATCTCATCCAACATTGGCCAAGCACCTTTGTATTCTCGCATACTACTCGCCGAGACCTGTTCATCTCGTCGAGTTCCATCTTGTAATCCTCTTTGATATAAAGAAAGGCTGGACGTAGGGCTATTATCTCCCTGAGAGGCCTGAACCAGGATAAAAACCCTTGTTTCCCTGTTCGTCGTTGATTGTTTTCGTGTTGTTCGGCGTGTCTCCTATCTCCCCTTCTCAAGAACCTGAGTTGACTTGAGATCGATATCTCAACCGTCGACAAACTTTTCCGATTGCAACTTTAGCATCTTCTTCATTCAAGCATTTAAGCAATAACCCATCAAAACTCCGATAGTATAACTTGTCACTGATTAAAACATACCTCTGAGCTTTTCTTTTAAGCTTCCTATCGGCTTTCCCCTGAGGATCCTTAAGATAACCGATAATTTCTGCTTGCCATCCTATCGGAACTGGGTTTGCAATCGGAATAAGCTCCAATTCCCTGATCGGTAATTTATAACCTGATGCTTCCTGAGCTAAATCATTGGCTTCACAATTCTGTTCTCTCGGAATATGATGAATCGTGAATATACTGAAATATTTAGCCAAATCAGAAGCTCTCTCTAGACACTCTCGAAGTAATTCACTATGACATTCATATTTACCGATCATTTAAAAACCACTAGCTGTGAATCTCCATAAACCTCCACGGCAATAGCTCCAACTTGAATTAACCACTCCAATCCCTGAATCAAAGCTTCGTATTCCACTTGATTGTTGATCAATCCAAAATCTACTGTAACACCGAATCGGTAAGGAACACCACCAGGAGAAACAATAAAAATACCGATTCCACATCCCTTCTCACAAACCGATCCATCAAAGAACATTACCCAAGGCAAAAAGATTGAAAGATTAATGTCTCGATGGTGCGTGATGAAATCAGCTAAAACCTGTCCCTTGACGGCCTTTGGAGATTCATAGGTTAGATCAAACTCGATGAGAGTATATTCTCATTTTCCGAGACGCCCTTTGATAATTGGAGCATTAATCATATATTTAACCACATCGGTTTGACAAACCACTTTGCACTCAGCACCCAACAAATAATGCCTCAGTTTAGTACAAGCAAAGTATAAGCAAAGGCAATACCTTTCCACTATCGTGTATCGGGTTTCTGGATCCAATAACTTTCTGCTCAAATAGAAAATTGCATGTTCCTTACCATTGACTTCTTGGATCAGAACTGCCCCTATCGTTTTATCCGATACTGATAGATACAATTTGAATGGTAAATTTTCTTTTGGAGCTACCAGAACAGGTGGATTTATCAAATACTCCTTGATATCGTCAAATGCTTTCTGCTGCTCTGGCCCCCAAATAAACTTATCGGAATTTTTCAATTTAAGCAAAGGAGAAAACGGAATGATTCTTTCCGATAAATTTGAGATAAACCTCCTCAAGTAATTAATTTTACTGATGAGTTCTTGCAGACGAACCTTTGAATCCGGAGGTTTAGTATTCAGAATTGCCTTTACCCTATCAGGATGAACTTCGATTCCTCTCTGATGTACCATAAAACCCAAGAACTTACCAGCCGATACTCCAAAAGCGCACTTCTTTGGATTCATCCTCATACCATACTTGCGAAACCGATCTAAAACGGTCACAATATCTGCCAAATGTTGCTCCTCCTCCTGGGACTTTATCACCACATCATCAATATAGATTTCAACCAATTTACCGATCAGATCATGGCATATCAAGTTCATCCCTCTCTGATAGGTAGCTCCAGCACTAATCAGCCTAAAAGTCATCACAACCCATTCGAATAAGCCGATAGCACCAGGACATATAAATGCAGTCTTATTCACATCTTCTTCGGCCATAAAGATTTGATTGTACCTTGCATTGCCATCTAGAAAACTGATAATCTGATTGCCTGAGGCAGCGTCTATCAAACGATCGGCAATCGGCATCGGGTATTCATCTTTGTATGTCGCTTTATTCAAATCCCGAAAGTCTAAGCATACCCGAATCTTATTAGAATCCTTTTTCCCCACTGGTACAATATTAGAAATCCAATCGGCATATTTGCATGGCCGAATAAACTTTGCATCTAATAACCTCTGAATTTCGGCCTTTACTTGATCATAAATTTTTCAACTAATCCTTCTTGGTGACTGCTTTACTGGCCGAAATCCAGACTTTATTTTAATCTTATGTTCAACTATAGATCGATCTAAACCAGGCATCTCATGGTATTCCCAAGCGAAGCAGTCAACCCGATCCCTGAGTATCTGGATAACCCGATCTTTATATTCCCGCGGCAGCTGTTTACTGATGTAAGTGGGCCTTTCGTTCCCATCGGTTCCAATATCGACTTTTTCAAGTTCATCAGCCGATATAAAACCCTGGCCCATCTTATACTCAATTTCCTCTAGAGCCGCGGTTCCCATAAAAAGCCCTCACATCCTTATGTTACCAATTGTCCTTCCAGCGTTGTTGGCTTGAACCCCAATTTACTAACACTGAGGAAATCACAATTCTCTAAGGGTTTTCCCGATAATGCCTCCAGGTTATGATGTATATCAGCACAATCGGTTTCAGCGGTTAGAGACTCTCCTCTGACCACCTCTATCTGATCGCCAATCCACTGTATCAGAATTTGATGCAATGTCGATGGAATGCAGTAGTTGGCGTGTATCCAATCTCTCCCCAACAGCACATTGTAGCTTCCTTTTCCTTCGACCACAAAAAATGCCGTTGGGATTGTTTTACTCCCTATAGTAAGCTCCACGACCAGAACCCCTTTGGCTTCGGCCGGATTTCCATTGAAATCGCTTAAAACCATATTAGTCTTAACTAAATCTTCTGTAGATTTCCCGATTTTACGGCATACAGAATATGGCATTAGATTTACCGTAGCTCCACTGTCCACCATCATTCTGGAAATCGGCTTTCCATTCATATAGCCCATAATGAACAACGGCTTTAAGTGCAACCGGGGGTTTTCTGGTTTCTTGAATATGGCATCTTCTGCCCCAACTACCAGTTCCGCAGCAGCCTCTTCATAATCACACATGAATTCCCGAGACAGCACACAAACCATGTTGGTATCAATAGATGTTTCATCGGAACCTGCCTTAGTGTCAATAATAATAGCCAATCTCAACTTGGGCCTCCATTCTCGCTTGCCCCCACCTGGCCTCATCGGCTTTACCTGCTCCAGCATAGCGTCCCTAAACTTCTCGGCCTCTGCCTCCTTTGCCGCATTGCTCCTCATCCGCTGTAAGCGCCGCTTCTGAGACTTCGTGATTCTAGTTGGGCACCACTGTGGCAACGGCACTTTGGGAGGCCGATGCACATCGGCGTTTTTATCCATCAGGGTGTCGTCGGCTTTTTCACTAGGAAACACCAGCCGATCTTTTACCGATGTTCTCTTGGGAGGAACAAACGTGTGGTTCATCGGGCAATCCTCCAGAGTAGGCAAAGACATCCTGTCTTCTCAGCAGTATCGGAAAAAAGGGCAATCCCAGTGTTCCATCTCCCAATCTTGATCATTTGAATTTCTTTGAACAGTCTCTGGAGTATACGATTTAACGCTCCTGCGAGGCGTTTCTCTAGCCATCCGGTTGTATTTTTCCAACAACTGATCGAGGTTGGCTTTGGCCTTGACTTAGAAATCGGATTATGATTATGTCCGCACTTCACCTCACGCGATTCACCAGTTCTTTCACCACGTTGGCCTGCGGATTGGAATTTTAGTTCTGACGTTTCTTCTACCACAATCCTCTTAGATCCCACAAGCACTTTAAACCGATTGGAACCCTCAGGATCATCCGCTTTTCTTTTAGCGTCGACCATTCCAATAAAGCCGACTGGGAACGGCTCTGTGTCGGTCTGCGAATTCTTACCCTAATAGCGAAGTTGCCCGGTCTCAATCGCCTTCTGGACCACTTGCTTGAACACATTGCATTCATTGGTCGTATGCGAGTAAGAATTATGCCACTTGCAATATTTTCGCTTCTTCAGCTTTTCAAGTGGAGGAATTACATGTCCCTGTTTAAGCCGAATTTGCTTCTCCTGTAGTAGATGATCAAAAATCCGATCACACTTAGATGTATCAAAAGAATACTTGCCCTTCTCGGGGCCTTTCGACTTTATCCATCCAAGTTCAAATTCTTTTTTGTTATTCACCCATTCAGCAACATAAGCACCCATGTCTTCTGTATCGGAATCGCCTGAGTCTTCGACTTCCTCGGCCTCAACAACGTTGACGGCTTTGTATTTACCTTTATTATTATTGTTGTTATTCCGATACTCCCTTTGACTTGGGTATGAATTATCAGAGAATCGGCTTTCATACAACGCGATCTTGTGAGCCAGATGTGAAATATCAGCAAACTCCTGATTGCCCACTTTCTTCTGATTGACGGGCAATAAACCCTTGAAAACCAATTCTGCCAACTCATTATCAGACAGTGAAAGGCTATAGCATCGGTTTCTCCCCTCCCTGAACCGACGCAGATAATCATTTACCGATTCACCAAACTTCTGCTTGATCATCATGATATCGGTAATCCTTACTTCATTTTCTCCGGAGTAAAAATATTCATGGAACTTCTTCTCTAGATCCGGCCATGAAGTGATGTTGTTCGGAGAGAGTGAAGTAAACCAGTTAAATGTCGATCCCGATAACGACATAGGGAACAATCGGCACTTGAGAGTATCCTTTGATGCAGCCTCTCTGCATAGCGCAAGGAATCTAGTAATATGCTCGCGCGTAGAGGTGTGATCACTCCCGCTGAATTTGGCATTCGCGAAATCCGGAACTCGATACTTGTGTGGATACTCTGTTTCATTAAAAGCCGATGGATACGGCATAGTGTAATGTGGTGCAATTTTAGGCGTGTTAAACCCACATTGCTTCATCATGTTATAAACGAGATTCCTCGTCACCTCTTCCAGATTATCATTTATCCCCGGATCAATCGGCTGGTAGATCGGATCTGGAACTGGGACCATAGCCCGATTATTCAGTATCATCTGAATCGGAGGGATTGATCGTTAATGGAGGATTCGGATGGAGAATTCCAGCATTTGATGTCCCTGGCTGGGAATAGGTTGGCTGCTGATTACCCATATTCATCCCCTGCGGGATATTCCGATTCACCTGATGAGCTTGTCCAGTCATGATGTTGTGTAGCGCGGCGCTGGTCCCTTCCTGGACAATTCGCCCTAAAACCGATGACTGATCTAACATCGATCGGTATACAGAGCTGTTGATCTGATCTCTGATCACCTCGGAAAAATCTCCGGTGAGCAGTGGATCTCCATAAGAAGTCATAGTAATCTGGCCACTACGGGTCTTCCGATAGCCAGTTAGCATCCTTTTCTTGTTCTCCTCATGGATCTCCGCGAGCCAATCTTCGATTTCCTTTTTCTGATCCGGGCTCAGTTCGTCAAATGTCACTGCCTCGGCAGCGAGCTTGAGCGCCTCCAACGCCGCCTCGGTGTCGGAACGCGTCATCTTGTTGATCTTGATTCTTGGTGTCCCATCGAGCGTGCCAAAAAGAATGTTGACACAAAAAACGAGAGTTTCTGTGAACACACGTGCAGAAGCGTCAATCCAGTGATTGCGTCGCAACTAAAACCAAGCGTGCCAGTCGATTTGACCTGTAAATCGACAAGGAGAAAATCATCAGTAATATAGGCCTAATCGGCTTTTAGTACAACCAGATCAGGGTAATTGATTTCTTTTTGGTATTTTTGATACAATATTAGCAATAAACCTTCTTATCAACGCATTAGATCAAATCGAGAAACAGATTGAATAGATTGGTCAGGCCAAGACAGTATTCAGATCTAAATCCAGATATAAACTAATAAACCGATTTAAAGGTTAGTACTAATAAAGGAGGATACAATGCTAATCGGCAAACGTTTACACATGCAATATCCTGAACAAGGCATACACAAGATCGATTGAACGAGACAGTCGCATATATCGGATTCAAGAGAAAAAGCATATGAAATACTTGACAATCGGCATTGTAGGATAGACACATATTACAGATCGATTGAATCGAGACAGCGCAATACGCGATAACACATTAAAGATCGGTAAATCCCGAGACAGTTTAACATGCTTTGTATACACGAGATCAAGATGATACAGCCATGCATACGGGTTACAAAAAGAGAATCGATTATGCCATCGAGATAGCTCTACCTGCGATTTGAAGCCTTTCGACGAAGTCGATTGGATTCGAGAGAGTAGTTTTGTATTGAGTATGATGTATATTATTCTCGAAGCCTAAGGTCCTATTTATAGTATTACAAAGTCGATACCGATACGACCTATTTTACCGCGACGCGTTTTTGATCAGATCGTATTTCTTCCGAAGTCTTGTAACCATCGGTACTCTTCCTTTCTTCTTTGCCGATGAAGCCCATTGTCTGATTCGGCCCAATAATTCCAACATATTTGCCCTTTTCTAAATATCCGATTTTCTGCCAAATTTGGGTGTCAACACATAGGTATGAGAAGTTTGTTTGCCTTGCCCGCATCATGCTTTACAACATGAATGTTTTTCAATGCCAGCTACACTTGGTTAGATAGGTCAGACAATATGCTGGTGCTGGTCCATGCAATGTTCTTAAGTAATTGATTACTTCCTGCTATAATCTATTAATGATGTTAAAAGAGCAATTACTCCAATATACTAAGTACATAAATAATCTATGCAGTCCGGCATGGTTACCACTGATCTGGTTACCATTGATTCTATGTCTGATCTGCTTAGTTTTGATCGGACATTTGGTTGTTTTTCTTTGTAGATGTTCTGATAATAACAGTAGGATATTATAACTTAATAACCAGTATTAGCTAGATCTTTTCAATGTTCATAGTGTTTGAAAATTTTCCAATTTAGCAATAAAATGAAGGTTTGAGAATGATATTTAAATCCAATCTTCTTTTAATTTAATCAATTCTATGTTCTTTGCTTTTCAGTTGTTGATTCCTTCAACCAAGTTGACCTACTATGTGGCATGCCCATATAATTCTGCACACAAAGAGCTACCCAACAATGATTGTGAGCCCAAATATGCCTTCTTATCAATTTGGAGTTGTCAAAAAAGAATCATGCCTAAATGTTTTGATCCAAGGCAACTTTTTCAGCATGTACCGCCTATTTGTGATTGTGTGATTTGATATTGATGTATTGGGAACTATTTTACAATGCTTAGGTCTATAATCTTCTCCTATTTTGTGTCTGTTACCTTTCAAAATACAAACTTGATGATGGCTTTCGTAGGCTACTTGCCTGGTGGAAAAACCCCCCCAATGTTGACCTTCTATTTCCATTGCCCATACTGATATTCAGTAAGTCACTCATATTGTCTTCAATTTTGGGAGGGTAAATACAATAGCTAAGAGAACATTTTAGTGAAAGGAGACATGTTTATCCCATAAATTGGGTTATTTCAGTTACAAGCAAACTTATTGGCCACTGATTTTACGATCCACCCAAATTAGTGACCATGACAGAGATATTTTATTCACTTGTTTGAGGGAAAAACATGTCTGGACAAAAACACAATATATATCCAGATATCATATAACTAGCACACACACACATTAGTTTTAGACCATTCCAAATATCAAATAAATTATAAATGGCACACTCAATTACAACCTGTTTGAGAGAACAATTATTAAGCACTATTTTAACGATGGATAATCTCCTGGCTCTTCGTCACGTTGCCAAGGACTTGCGACCTTTTTGCCAATAATAGATTCATAAAACAAGAATTTCAATGGGTCGGCTCCTTCAAATTTGGGTGTCCTTCAAATTGTTGGTTTGCAGAAAAGTGATCTATTACATGTTGATTACATACATGTTTATCTATACATGTTGCCATGTCTTGTTCCGTGCAGTGCCTCCGCTTTTCATTGATTGCAATGAAACATTCTTGTCTTTTATTCATGAACCCCATCTCCACGGGCTCGGATCCTTAGAAGGTGAGTAACAACATTCCTGTACATTTAGCAATCTTTTCAAATGGCTAAATCTCTAATTATGGGGTTGATTGATCGAATTATTATCATTCCTATTATCGCAGGTATCCGTCGGTCACTCAGTGACACCTATTCTATACATGTCAGGGACGACGTCAAGAACGTGATGTTTTACAGCGCTAAGCATGAGCCGCTCATCCCTGAAAGAGCAAACTTAAGGATGAGGTGGAAGCCCAGATGTATGATATGTCAATTAACAATGCAGCGGATGTGGAGGTCAAAGTGACGTGTACGCCTTCCCCTCCGGCTAGGGCATCTGATCGTGCCGGACTGAACACATCATCGTCTCCGCACAAGGTGCGGTCTGCTCCACCGGCAGTCCGCAGCAAAAAAACACGCTTTGTTTTCGTTGATCTCGATGTTGAAATTATAGATCTTGATTAGAAAATGGTCCATTCCTCAAAATAAATATTAGTATATGGTCCAAATATTTGATGTATCGGCGCTGTGCCGTAAGGAAATATGTACAATTGGATGTACCAAACAATTAGGATAGTGGGTAATGTTACAATATGCATTCCAATTAGACATGATTTGTTGGGTAACTTATTGATGGTGGAGGGGATTCATTGTGATTGCATTGACAGATGAATTTGTTAACAACGAGAGGGGATATTTTTTATGACATTATAGAAAAAAATTAATAAAATGAGTCGTTAGTGCTATTCATCACTGTAGATTTTAATAGTGAAGGTAAATATGTATATTTTTAATAAAAATTATGAACGTGCTTTGTCAATGCGAATGAACTCATGGTTTTCTTCTATGATATACCGCGAAACGTGCGTTGCACGTGCCAACTTACTAGTACGGTTAAAACTTTTAAAACCTGTTGTTTAAATTTCACAACACAAGAAGGTTTACAGGTATAAAATATAAGTTTTAGTTGGCAAGAATCCAAGTATCAATACGCAAAACCTAAGTTTCAGTAGGTGGAGGGACGAGGCAGTGCAACGCAAGGGCGCAGATTATGGGCGGCCGGGGAACACGACAATCCAAGGGGCGATGGGCTCCTTTCTCTTTTCCGGCGGCAGGGCAAAGGAGGAGGTCGGCTAGGGTGACAAACGGTGTATGAAGGAGGAGGAGCAAGTTGCAGGCGACAAGCTGGTGGGATGGGGACTATGTCGGTGTGGTGAAGAAGGCAGAGAGGGGAGTGAAACGGAGGAGAGAGAGAGAGGAGGAGGAGGATGAGAAAAGAGGGAGAGAGGGGATGACAGCCGAGTCCCACGTTTTATTCATTTCATTTTCATTTTTTTTAGCAGGCAACCACCTCACTGGCCACGTTGGCAAAACCACCCTCAAAATACCATCAGAGGGTTATTTGTGTCGGTTTCGTGGTTTTAGAGGGCGGAAATCCTGGTTTCGTAGCTCAAGGGTTATCTAGATGAAGTGCGATAGTTCAAGAGTGTAAAATAGGTTTTTTTCTAATGGAATTCATGTATGATTAAACTTTTAGTTGCGAATTCTAGCCTTTCGCGAGGCCTTGTTCTTTTCAGCTCAAAGTTACTGAGAGTTTTAATCTAAAAAAGTTATTTATCTCTAGGCCTTGGTTAGTCCAAGAATTTTTCTTTACTTTTTTTCCATAATTCTAAGAAGAACTATTGAAACCTTACCCAAAAAATATAAAGTAATACATCGTTTGGCTTGTACAAAATAACTAATTTCATTTAGTTTAATTTAATTTAAACCAAAACGAACCAGACCTAAATCAATAAATAGTACAAGTCCGGGTTGCCTCCTCCACCTCGCCACGTGGCGATTTTTGCCCCCGCGCTGGCCACGCCATCTCGATTCCAGAGCCGTCCGATCGATTGTTGAATCAAATCCAGTTGTCCATATTAAACTAACGTTCAAAAGCATTTTGCTGCCCAACTGAACAACGCAGCGCGCCCCTTGGCCAGGGTTGGCAGAAAAACCCATCATGGGTACCCGACCCGATGGGTACGGGTATGGGTTGCAGTTCATACCCGTGGGTTTTCGGGTTCGGGTACCCGATAATTTCGGGTTCGGGTTTGGGTTTCGTTTCGTACCCATGGATACTCATGGGTACCCGAATCTCTCCACTGACAGGTGGACCCATGTATCTGGATATATATAAAGAGCTGAAAAAACCCTAACCCAGCAACCAAACCGATCCCACAGGCCACAGCCCACAGCCGCCGTCGCCGCTCCCGGCCTCCCCGACCTCCAGATCCAGGCGCCGCCGCGCCGGCCCGCCCCTCCGCCTGCTGAGCTCTTCCCCCGCCGCCAGCCCGCCCCACCGCCTCCACTTTCCCAGCCGCTGTCACCCCTCCCGGCCTCCCCGTCCCCGACCTTGGCTCCCTCCAGATCTAGGCGTCGCCGCGCCGGCCGCCGGCCCGCCCCTCCGCCTGCTTTTCCCCCGCCGCCAGCCCGAGATCGGAAGAG
>SPJY01012963.1:339753-386189 GCA_005191435.1 Raddia distichophylla
AAGCCCACGATGGGAGCTTTCCAATGGATCTAGTTTGAGGACCAAATTCTACCAGAATCAACAGGAATCGCGAAATCAAGAGGACGTCAAAATCTGCTGGGTGCTGCGCCACCTCCACTTTGGGCCCATGGCCCATGTAACCCTAGGGTTGAGCGCCCCAAACCCTAGCCGTCGCTATATATTCAGTAGCCGTCATTGTTTAGACTCAGGTTTGGTTGTGTGTTGGTAGACCCCGTGTGCGTCCCCCCTCGAATTTGCGTGTGTCGTCTAGACCACCCGAGTCGAGTTATCGAACCTCAAATTTATCCAAGTGCTTCATCCATATTTGTAATTTTAGATTGTGTTTATCTTATTTCTTGCTTATTCGTCGATCGCTTGCAGGAAACGACCTTCGTGATCAGGTCAATCGCGTTCTTGGCGTGGTTGATAACGAGCAGGTTTGGTGGTTTAGCGATTGCCGGGTTGTCATCCTTGCGAGGTTGGTAGGCGGATCGTCAAGGTCGCCTCTCCGACCAGATCGAAATTATCCCCTCGTGTCTCTCCAGAAGATTTGGACTCCTCCGTGTCCCATCATTTGGTATCAGAGCGACAGTTTCCTGGTGAGAACATCTATCCTTAGTTTTAGATCTGTTCGTATTCATCCTAGAGTACAAAAAAATTGCCCCACAAAAAAAAATTGAGTTCGTCGTCGCATCCACTGTCCAAGCCACTTTGTGCTTTCACAATTTTTGTTTTCAGTTTCGCTTTATTGAATTTGTGTCCATGGTCATTGTCTTGTTGCTGGTTTAGATTAAGTTCGTGGCCTAGTGTGAAGTTCATCCGCTTTGTTGACTTCAAACCCAAGCACCGAAGAATTCGAGTTCAATTGGTTCGCAATTATTTCAGATCTGTTATTCCATACGCAATATCTCCATCAAATCAACTCCTATTTGGATAATTATATAGCCTAAATTATAGCCCCGAAAATTCTCTACAACTTTGTCCATTGTGAGAAGATCCAAAAACACCATCTTCAGATCCAAAATCGCCTTGGAAGTGATTCTGTATGGGTCATACATTTTTCTAAGCAATATGTATTGCGGGGCCCAAATCTCCTAGATCCTTTATCCAAATTTGGACTTTCATATATGAAAATTGATCAGGAAGAGAAGATTTACAATTTTCTAGTTGTGAGTTTTTATATCCTAGGTCGTTAAAAATCTGAAAACTGTGCTAGAAGATCTGCTGTCTTTAAAGGCTGAAAATACAATGTTGCAATTTTATTTGTCGGTGAAAAGAAAGAAATGAAAAAGGCAAGTGCATAAAAAAGAGCCGCACAAAAAAAAAGGAAGAAAATATCGGAAGTGTTTACATATTGTATCCTTTGTACTTGGTATATTCCTCGCTTGTTTGAAATAGTTCTAGGAACGAGTTTAGGCCAGCAACTTTGACAAATACTTTGGGTATTTATTCAGTTTTGCTATTCTGATTTCGATGATTGCATATTCCTTGTTACATATACTAGCATGTCCAAGCTCCACATACTACTAACCAAACAGGGATAGATCTTGCTATCGCTTTACCACATGTGCTCGGATTATCACGAACCATCCACCGATTGCACTGCCTGCTTGTGTGGTTAGAACTTGTAAGAGTAAGGTAAATGTTTGAGTGTTGTGACTTGAGTGACTCCACTAACTAGTAGTTTATAGGAATATACCCCTGTATTTTCTTGTTTGCTACTAACAATGGCAGGTTACACGTCTCATCATCATGTGAAGAAGTACAAAGTATTTGTTTCATTTCCACCTATAGATATGTTTGAAGACTATGATGCCGAAGATGCTTACCTTAACCTGAAATATTTGAAACAAGGTAAATTGAAGGTAAAGGAAAACTATCGCAGATTCAAGACCTTGTTAAAACTAAGTGGATTAATTGAATGTGAAGAGGCAATTGAAAATAGATTTTTGAAGGGACTTAACGAGGAAATTCGAGATATTCTCATTCATGAAACATACAGTTCTCTCTCACAATTGTTTGAATGTGCTTGTAAAGCTGAACATAAGTTTATGGAATCATTGCATGAATTTCTAGCCTCTTTAGATGTACCGGTTGTTGCACCTGCTCTTTCATCTAACACTTTGCAAAAAGAAAATATTGTCGAGAAAAAGAAGGATAAAGAGGAGCATATGAAGGAAGTAGATATCATTATTATAAGCAAAGAGCAAACCATTGTAGTTACACCTACATCAACTGATGAGGCCTTACAAGGTAATCAATGTGAGAATACTTGTGATGATATGAAATTGTCCACTACTCATGCTATTTTAGAGCAACCATTAGTGCAACCCGCTGTTGAATTTCCTTTGTCAAAGATGATTTGCTTACTACTACTTGTGATAAAGAAGAGTTGTGTGATAATGCTTCACTTATATCAATACCACAACTATTAAAGAACATGTGTCTTCTGTTTTACTAATAGACATGTTCTACATATTGCAACCGAGGAAAATGAGTTAAAATTAATGTTTTCTCTAAGTACTTTAGGTTACATTAAATTCGATGTTCTTTGTGACCTAAATAGTTTGGAGGAGAAACTTTCTCAACACTTAGATTTGCCATGTTTATATAGAAATAGTTTACATGCTATTGGAAAAAATTATGATAAAGGAAAGTATATGGTGCATCGAGTTTACATTTGTTCCAATATGAATCCAACTTTTGTCGTAAATGAATGTGCCCAATTAGAGGAGGACAATCTTTCTAGCTATGTCATGATAAGTTTCTCTAGTTCTGACACAAAAGGTGTTCGTGATTTTTTGCCCCTTGTTACTACTTACTTTTACAGGAACATGTAATGGAGTCGAGGTCGACTCCAATTCAAGAAGGGGAGAATGATGAGGGCATCGCCTACATGGATGTGACCGCCACTCCTTTCCCTACTTCCACTACTGTCATTACAAGTTGGCGACAATTCACTACATTCTCTACATCTTGTACGTCTACTATGATGGCTTCATCGACATGGTACTATCGACCGCCACCTTGGCCGGATCGATTACACAGTTGGTCTCCGGATATGGCGTCATCATCTCCGTTACTTCGGCCGCCACCTTGGACACCACCCATAATTGAAGGTGCAATCAAGAAAGGTGTATCTCCACCTCACCCACTCCTTCAGGTCATAAACGTCTTGTCACTCCAAACACGGCCCAAGAGAAAGCCCAGCTCGAGTCCAAGTCCAGTTCGGCCATCTACGCACAGCACTACTTCAAACGGACGCCCAGGTCACATACGATGTCTGTTTTCGACGTTCTACCACTCTACGGAAAGCTTAGGAGGTAAGCTTTCCAACGGATGCAATATCACCTCAAAATTCATTCTGAAGCAACGAAAATCAATGAAACAAAGTGCTGTGTCACCCAGTTGGGCCTACCCGGGCCTTGTACACGTGTCGGACCTAGGCCCAGGTGGAGGACGCCCTAGGGGAACCCTAGAACGACCAGGGGACCCCCTTGTCTGCCACTCCACCTATATATTTCATAGCCGTCGCTGTTTAGAGTCACGTTTGGTTGTGTGTTGGTAGACCCCGTGTGCGTCCCCCCTCGAATTTGCGTGTGTCGAGTGATTGAACCTCAAATTTATCCAAGTGCTTCATCCATATTTGCAATTTTAGATTGTGTTTATCTTATTTCTTGCTTGTTCTTCGATCGCTTGCAGGAAACGACCTTCGTGGTCAGATCAATCGCGTTCTTGGCATGGTTGATAAGGATTAGGTTTGGTGGTTTTGCGATTGCCGGGTTGTCATGCTTGCGAGGTTGGTAGGCGGATTGTCAAGGTCGCCTCTCCGACCAGATCGAAATTATCCCCTCGAGTCTCACCAGAAGATCGGGCCTCCTCCGTGTCCCATCAGCCTGCTTCCCCGTATTGGCATTTCAAGACGAACACATGTCCAGTACTAATCAGACCTGCTTCTCTTTACAGGCCACAGACAGGACGGAGCCCCGGAATGAAACAAGGGCGCCACCACTAAAGATGGGCAAAGCAGAGATGGCACGGGGCCCGCCATATCAGATCCGGGCGACCCGTCGCGCCTATAAAGGCAAAGGTCCCAGACCCGGTTGGGGCCAAGCGATAGAAGGTGATAACAAGCAATCCACGCAACGCGCACGTCCAGAGCTTCCTTAGTCATAGTCGTAGTCCTTAGTCACTTCAGTGTCCGATACTTCCCTATAAGCCCGGGATCAGCGCCTTCAAGCCCGGTCTCGGCACACTTGTACTGTTTTCCACCACATAATCAACGAAGGCTAGAGTAGAGCTGTTACTCGGTAGTGAGGGCTCGAACCAAGGTAAATCGCTTGCGCCTCCTCGGTTTTTATTGTTTTCTCTCCTTCCCCCTCTTTCACTCTCACCGTACGACGGATCTGCACCTAGATCGCCAAGTCGTACCAGGCGTAGTCCGAGAAGACTGCACGGCCAGAGACCTCGGGAGCTCGGCCGCCGCCCCGGGATGCTGAGAGGGGTTGTCGTTGGGCCTCACTCCAACTACAAATTCATCTGCCGGTCTGTGGACCTGCTGCCCTCCGATGCGCGTTTCCCAGACGCCGACACAGTCCCCTTGGGTGATGATGAATATATTGACAAACCCTCGAAAATCATTGTGATGTTTTTGGATTTTGAACACAAAGCATTTTGAAAATGCCAAATCACGCTTGGAGCAAACGATAGAAGCACATGTGTTTAATATCTCCAAGTCATGAAAATCAAAGCTTCCCAACAAAATTCTCCTTTTTTCTAGAAAACTTGTTGATGTCCTTTTTCTATTCTTCCCCTTTAGGCAATATAGATATCAAGAAAGTGAGAGAACAAGTACAAGACATGATGCAAATGCAAGTCCTAGGAAGCTTTGAAAATTATCCATTTGAACGTGAAGCATATTAAGAATGCTCAAAGCAATAGAAATTAGTTTGGTGCTCACTGGTTCAAAAGATGCTAGTAAATCGATTTTTGATATTGAAAGATGTGGATTAGAAAATCACAATCATATATCGCGGCATGACAAGACATCAAGACGGCCTCAATAGATCATCACATGCAACCTTTTGAAATTCAAATAGCTTCAAATCAACGGCTCAACTAACTACCATTTTCATTATTTTTAATTTTCTTTAAAACACTTTTGAATGCATCCACAATTTAAAGCGAGCGATTGCCTGCAAAGCACATCCCAACGGTCACTAAAAATGACCTCCTAGGTCACTCTCCTCCTGTGTGTGTTTTCGTATTTTTTATTGAATTTAGGCAGGAGAGCTTCTACCCTCATACCAATGGCCAACGGTGCACAACATTACACTGAAGAAATCACACGTTGTGGCTATCAGATTTCCTTCCAAGTTCATGCCTCTTGTGTGCAATGGCAAGCCATCTCTTGAAGGATAACCGGTGAAAACTCTCCAAAACATGAAATTGCATATTTTTTGTTTTATAATTTACAAGAGCAAGATTTGACCAACAAAAGATTTCACTAAGTTGCAAGGTTAACTGAAGAAAGACTGTAAAGCGACTCATCGAGCAACAACATTTAGAAAGTGGACATCTTGTGAGAGATCAATGTTTTTGGAAAAAACCAAAAGCAGTGTCATTTTTGGACTAGGCACCAATTGAACGAGCTAGCACAAGCTGAAATGTGAATAGTATCGGTATCTTGCAATGCCTAAATTCAAAAGCATAATAGACAAAGTTCCAAAGCAAAATAAGTCTATATGCTAATGCAAAGTTTTTCGAAAAACTCCCCCTCAACAAGTGCGTAAACATTTTGCTCAAAAATGATATGCAAAGAGATCAACAAGAAAATAGAGAGCCAGAAAATCAGGGAAATACAACCGAGCCAACTGCGAAGAATAGACAAGAACAGAAACCACCTAAACTCATACTCGCTCGCATCTACCGCCCGCGTCTTACTACGAAAGACAAGTCTACACCTCAGATACTTAAGACACGACACAAAACCTATCTACCCAGAGACCTATAAGACGTGTGGGATCAACCTAGCCAAAGGAGAGAAGACTATCTATTACGCGTGATGGCAACCTAAGCACAAGATGAGAGGTCCGTGCCGAAGCACTCCAGAAGTCTATGTGAAGAGTACTGACTAACAAGCCTGGATTCAACCCAAATGCAATGCAGAGAAAACGATAAATTATATTACATATAGTACAAGTGGCCCAAGCTCCCCCTGACTATTAGCTAGCCAAGCTCACAACCCCAAGCTCTCCCCTAAGAGCCTCAAACCTAGCCTTGTCCAGTGGCTTGCTGAAGATATCAGCCAACTGACGGTCGATCTCGACGAACTGCAAGACTATATCACCCTTCTCCAAATGGTCTCTAAGAAAGTTATATCTCAGGTCAATGTGCATTGTACTATAGTGCTGCACAGGGGTTTTTTTGGCAATGTTGATGGCAGAGGTGTTGCCACAAAGAAGTGGCACACTTGCTTGAACCAACCCAAAGTCCATCAAGGTAGAGCAGAGTCAAACAATCTGACTGCAACAAGCAGCAACGGCAACATACTCAACCTTAACAGTAGACTACGTAGCACTCGACTGCTTCCTAGAGTACAAAGAAACAAGAGAAGTGCCAACGAATTGGCAGATGCTAGAAGTGCTCTTTTAATCTATCCTACAACCAGCAAAGTCTGCATCCGAGAAGACTTTGAGAGATAGACAAGAGGCAGCAGAATACAAAAGGCCAAAGTCTGCAGTCACAAGGAGATAGTGTAAGATCTGCTTCACTGTCTGAAGGTGAGACATTCTAGGTGAGTTCTGAAAAAGGGCAAACTGGATGTCCAACCGGGAAGAGGTGAGGTAAAGCAGGGAGCCTATCATGCTACGATACTCCTTCTGGTCGACTGGCTCACCATTCTCATCGGCCATAAGGCAACAGTGGTCGCCATCGGAATAGAGATCAGATTGCTATCAAACATGGCAAACCAACTCAACATGTCTTGTGTACTTGCCTTGGTGAAGGAAGGTTCCCTCTGGTGTTTGCTTGAACTGAAAGCCGAGAAAGAAGTTGAGCTCCCCCATCATGCTCATCTAAAATTCCAAGCTCATCCCCTCTGAAAACTTAACAAGAGCAGAGAAGGAAACACAAAAGATAATGTCATTGGCATACACTTGCAACTGAAAGAAATCAGAGCCAACACTATGGGTAAACAAGATCCGGTCTACCTTACCCATTAGGAACCCATTGCTCACCAGATAGGTCTTAAGCCTCTAATATCAGGCCATGGGTGCTTGTTTTACCCCATATAGAGCCCTATCAAGCCTATACATACATGATTAGGATACCTTAAATTTCCAAACCCAGGAGGTTGGTTCACATACACTTCCTCCTTATTATTGCCATTCAGTAAGGCACTACGGACATCCATTTGATACAGCTTAAACCCATTGGATGACATAAATGTCGCTAAGATCTTGATGTAATGATGTCTAGACACAGGAGCGTAGGTCTCATCGAAGTCTATCCCATCGATTTGAGTGTAACATTGAGCAATCAATCTAGCATTGTTTCTAACCACTACCCCATCCTCATTTTGCTTGTTTTTAACACCCATTTAATACTTATTATATTATGTCTTTTAGGACGTTAAACAAGCTGCTACGTTTTGTTCATCTCAAACTTCTCTAGCTCTTTATGGATCGCATTCACCCAATCAAATTAGAAAGAGCATGGGTGACGTCTTTCGGTTCAAAGGAAGCAATGTAAGCAGCAGATAAGCAAAGGTGAAAAAGTCCAGCCTTCGATTGGGTTAGCATCCTCTCGTTCAAAGCACCGATGATCTATGCACTGAGATGATCTTCCTGGATGTGACGAGAAACCCTAGAAACGCCCTCTACCTCAGAAGCAGGAGAAGTAGGATCAGAGCCACCTGGCAAATCAGATCCTATAGGTGAGAACCTAAAAGCACAAGGTGAGAGCTGAGTAGAAGGTAAGGGATGAGACTGAGGAACAACACTGAAAACTGGAGACGCCACCGGTGGAGCTAAGTAATGGTTGGGTTCTAAAAAACCGTCATCTTCAATTACCTTCTCCTCAACAAAGATAGGCTTAAAAGACAAGTCTGAACCTGAGATATCTGGCCTTGCCCCCGGCATAGCCTCATCAAAGGTTACCTTGCAAGTCTCAACAACTTTCCGTCTCTCACTATCGCAGACGCGGTAACTCGCCGCAGAAGCTATATACCCATGAAAAATTCCATCTAAATATTGAGATTCAAATTTGTCTAAATTTCTAGACTTCAGAATAAAACACTTGCATCCAAACATCTTGAAATGTGAAACACAACATTAGACTTACGTCCATATTGAAGTTCATAGGATGTGCGAGGCAACTTGGACCTTAGAAACACCCTTTTTGACACATATCATGCAGTTGACATTGACTCAGCCCAGAAATGCCTAGTGGTAGAATATTCATGAAGCATTGTCATAGCCATTTCAACAAAGGTGCGGTTCTTTCTCTCCATAATTCCATTTTATTATGCGACATGCGGAGATGAGAACTGATGCTCAATACCAGAATCAGAACAGAAGTTTGAAATTGTGCATTCTTAAACTTAGTGCCATTGTATGTAAAACCATTATGGCGACCAGAGGATGGGTGAATGGGAGCGTTGAAAAATTTTCATCGGACCGGTGCTCCTCAAACTTACCGGTTTTCCAAAATATAAACACCGTGACAACTATGTATACCCCAAGAGTGCTTGGATAAGACCCATGAAAATATAAGGGGATTTTTAGTTACAGTCCTGGTTGTCAATTTTACAAACAAAAGAGAATAATTTCAAATCATGCTTTAATAAAGCACATCAAGCCAAATCACTAAAGGCACTTTCAGAAAAGCAAAAGCAGATTTTTCAGAATTTGTTCTCACTTCAAACAAAGAGATGGTGGCTTTCTGTTACTCCAAAAAATTGTGTGAATTGTTCTCCCTATGAAACCCTATGTTGTGAAGAACTCCACGAAAAATATCCCCCAAACTCCTTGCAAAAAAAAGGAAAATTAAAACACTATAGCCTGCTAGAAATCTCGTCCAAAAAATTTGGAGCTCAATTTTCATCTCACTGCACCCAAACCAAGAATCTCCATGACTTCAAAATTTTAGTGTTGATAGATATGTAAGTAACGGAACTTCTCCAAGTGGAATAACACAAAAATAAGTTTGCATGCTTTTTCTAAAAATCAAACACTTACTGCTGCGCGGAGGAGATTTCTGGACAGACTTGCAGCAAGTCAAGAACTTATCTCTTGCCTCTCATATGGTTGCAAAGAGTGTGTCATAACATATTAGCAACCTAAAGGCATCATAGATCACCAAGAACCAGCAAGAAATCACCCAACTTTATCTCAAAACAAGATCTTCAAAGGAAAAACAAAAATAAGATGAACTAGGAGCAAATCAACACAAAATGTTCATGAAAATGAGAGATTTCATTGAATAGAAGTTGGGGGATTACAAACCACACTACATGTGGGTACAAGCACTCTAGGTGCCACCCTTACACACCTAACTCACCCTCTCTATTTCTTAAATTTTCAGCTCTAAGGGGATCAGGAGGAGGTTCTCCCCTCCCCATCTATTTATAGCCCAGGCTATAAATATCTTTGCAGCTTCCTCGGATGCCTGCACGCCATCTCCACCCTTCATTTGAGGATGAGTGGTGTATAAACTCACACACTACAAGTCACACTCCCGAGATGGAATATTCTCCACATATTCCCTTAAGAAATATCTTTGCAGCTTCCTCGGTTGCCATCCCACGCCTGGGACCACCGGTCCAACCAGCTTCGGCACAAGATTACCGACGACGCAGCCGCCAGCTGGCTCAGATTCCTTTCCATGGCTAAGCTTTTCGAGTACACCACCTCATGTGACCGCCAAGTTATGAAACCCGGTTGCCTGCACGCCTCCGGACGCATCAACCTCCAGCTGTCCCCACGAAGCATCAACCACGTCCCATCGATACTTGCATCACTGAGGTGAATACACACGAAACCAACACACCTTACATCACCTGCATGGTTAGTCCATCACAAAATTACCAACATTATAATACATTCGTGACACCACAATTAGCAAGCCCTAACACACCACGTGTCAGCTTAACAAATTCCACCGGACCACGTCCGATCAAAACTATTACCTAGCCCAAGCTCAGCACAATGGTCCAGTTCCAATTCCATAGCAATTTTCACAAATGCACCATTTAAAATTCTTCAAAACACTTCAGATTCCATATTGTCACATATATTCATCATCAAACTAGGGTACCCTCCACATGGGTCTCAACATTGTCTGAACGGATTGCGCGAAGTGCTCCTAGGAACTCAATAGAAAGCTTACGAATCAAGGAACAAAAATGGCCAAATGTTTCGTACTTGTTCACCAAGAAATCATCAATTCTCCAAAAAGAAAAACGAAAGAAAGAAAAACTAGGGGCAAATCAACACAATATGTTCATGGAGAAGAAGGATTTCATTGCATAGAAGTTGGGGATTACAAGACACATTCCGGAGGGTCCCCTTGGGTGATAATGAATATATGTGACAAGGACGAATTTGAAGCGGTTTTAAATTTGTCTTGTTAAGGCATTGTTGGATTTTGCTAAGATTTTGGATTAATACCGTACTGTTCGGTTATTCTAAATGTGTTTTGGCACGGTGTTTTCAGTTTTGAGCACGGGATTCAATTAATGTTGATGATCGTGTGATGGACTAACCTTGTTATAGAGGTAAGGTGTGTTGTTTTTATGTGTGATAATCTCTATGATGCAGGTATCGGCAAGTACGTGGCTGACACTTCGCGGGGATAGCTGGAGGCTGGTGCTCCCGGAGGCGTACATCCAATCAGGTTCAATGACTTGGCGATCACATGAGGTGGTGTATTCGAGAAGCTTAGACATGGCAAGGAATTCGAGGCAGATGGAGGCTGCTGCGTCAGTAACCTGGTGGCGAAGCTGGTTGGATTGGTGGGCGCAGGCGTGGGCTAACGACCGAGGAAGCTGCAAAGATATTTCCCAATAAATATGTGGAGATTATTCCCTCTCAGGAGTGTGTCTTGTAGTGTGTGAGTTGTACACCGCTCCTCTTCAAATGAAGGGTGGAGATCTCACCCTTGGGCTATATAAGGAGGGGAAGGGGTAGCCTTTTCATTCATCCCCTTAGATCCGAAAATTTCATAAATAAAGAGGGTGAGTTGGATGTGTTTTGGATGGCACTTAGAGTTCTTGTGGCCACAAGGAGTGTGGCTTGTAATCCCCCAACTTCTTCATGAACATCTTGTGTTGATTTGCTCCTAGTTCTTTTTTCTTTCGTTTTCCTTTTTCGAGCTCTTGTTTGGAGGTGAATCTTAGCAATTTCTTGCTGGTTCTTGGTGGTCTATGATGCCTTGAGGTTGCTAATATGATTTGACACACTCTTTGCAACCATATGAGAGACAAGAGATCAAGTTCTTGACTTGTTGCTAATATGTCCAGAAACTTTCATCTGCACATCAATCAGTGTTTGATTTTTATAAAACTCTAGAAAACTCATTTTGGGATGATTCTAGTTGGAAAAGATGCATGACTCACATACCCATATGTGGTAAAAATTTAAAGTCCACTGGTTCCCCCATTTGGGAGCTATGAGGTGAATACCGAGCCCCAAACTTGCAATCTCGAGTTCTTGATTGTTCTTGATGCATGATTTTTTTATTTTCAATAAATGGAGTTTGATGCTGCAATTTGGAGGAGAACATCATGACTCACCCTCATGGGTGTAAAAGAAGTCCGAAAATTTTTGAAGCCTTTCAACAGTTGGAACCACTCCCTTCTTGCATGACAAAATTTCGAAACCTGCGTTTTGCTTTCCAGAAAGTAACTTTGATGTTTTGACTTGATCTCTTTTCTAAAAGCAAGTTTGAATTGATTCCTCTTTGTTTGAACACCTGACAATCTGGATTGTGATTCCAAAATTCCCACTTAGGCCTTGTTCTTTTTAACTTAAAGTTGAGTTGAGTTTTACTGTAGCAAAATTTGTTTTATATATATATATATCCTATGTTGTAATAACTCAACAATAGAAAGAACAAGGCCTTATTCCATGTTTCTCATTCAAACTAGTCATGGGTACACATAACGCCAAAAATTTGTGGTGTCTATTCACCCCCTCTCTATCCGCCTAGCTCGGGTCTTCAAAGATTAACATGAAGACAAAGCTGGCCAACTTTGGCTTGCAGGAGGAGCTAATCCTTATATCATGTTGGTCAATGTGAGCACGGACCTGATCATCAGTATGGGGCAGAAGGAGTCATAGAAATAACTACAACAGAAGATGAGGTGAGTACGTTCCCAAAAAGTAGCCAGAAGAGCATACATAGCCATTGGGATTTCATTAAAGAGCACGGTAGCAAGTTTGCGGGCTATTACCAACAGGTGTTGTACGAGAATGAGAGTGGCCTCACCGATATGAATAGGGTAATGTCCCTCACTCTGTGCCTATGCTCTTAAAATTTCTATTGTATGACATCGACATGATTGTTATTTGTTTGAAACTACAGACAGCGCGTGCCCACACTCTATACATGTTCATGGAGTGGAAACCTTTTACGCTGTCCCATTGCTGGGAAGCACTAAGGAACGAGGAGGAGTGGATAGATTTGCATGACAAGACACATAATACAAACGACGACATTGTTCGTGAACATACTACAAGAGCC
The DNA here is from genome assembly GCA_005191435.1 of Raddia distichophylla. Taxonomy (NCBI): domain Eukaryota; kingdom Viridiplantae; phylum Streptophyta; class Magnoliopsida; order Poales; family Poaceae; genus Raddia; species Raddia distichophylla. Next base: position 352,498 of record SPJY01012963.1, read on the forward strand.
TCCAAGAATGTCCCCATTGTTATGGATGCTCCTAGTGACAAGGCGTCCGTAAGAGACCGATGGGCCGAGATGCTACCAAAGAGGCAAGGAAGAGGGCTTCATCGGCCTCATCGTCTTCTGCTGAGTATGTCTCCAATATGAGGGACATGCACAATGAGAAATTGGCCGTCATGCAGAGGTTAGTTGAAGCAAAGGAGGCTAGACTAAACAAAATGCTATCTATTGAGGGGAAGAAGGCATATGACATCAATGCACACAATGCTAAGATAGATGTGATTGATGAGAGGAGTGTAATGCTCGAGGTGGAGAGAATTGAGATGAAGAATCAAAGGAGGATGAGCGCATACTTGCTGTCAACCTTGATCCGTGCAACCCGACGCAAAAGGTTTACTATAAGGCGATGCTGGACAAAATTCTTGCCCGCATTACAGACAATTCACTTGATAGGAAGCTGTGTTGAACATCCTCATAGGAACTTATTACAGTTGTGTTTAACATATTCATGATTCACCATACAATTATTTATGTATTATGCACCGTGCAACATCCAGTTGTTCTCAATAAGGTCTAGCTTCAGTTTGATGATGCATCGGACGGTCGCGAAGGCGGTGGTGGGCGGCGATGAACTCATTCTTATCATTTGTTCCTCCTGCGAACCTTTGCACCGATTGCTCCATGTTGTCAAATATGTCTGGCAGACCTTGTCCCCTATCGTCCTCGATGATCTTGTTGTGCATTATTATGCAAGCCATCATTATGTCCTTCACCTGTGCACTATCCCATCCATATACGGGATTGCGTGTGACTACCCATCGGGATTGCAGGACGCCAAACGCTCGCTCGATATCCTTATGAACCGATTCTTGCACGTGTGCAAAGTGCTGCGTCTTTCTCTTGAGCGGCAAACGAATGGTCTTGAACTCCGGCCGCCATTTAGGGTAAATCCCATCAGCAAGGTAGTAGCCATGTTGTATGTGTGACCGTTGATGATGAACTCCACTTGTGGCGCCTCCCCTCCGACATATCTAGCAAAAATAGGTGAGCGGTGCAAAACATTGGTGTCGTTGTTGCTGCTAGCCATACCAAAATATGCATGTCAAATCTAGAGGTCATACGATGCGATCGCTTCTAAAACCATGGTAGGAGACTTCCCTCAACCTTGGAACATGCCCCTCCAGGTTGTAGGGCAGTTACTCCATGCCCAATGCATACAGTCAATGCTACCCAACATTGTAGGTAAGCCGCGGGTAGCACCGACATCCAAAAGTCGAGAAACATCGGCAGCAGTGGGGGCATGAAGGTAAACATCCCCAAAGACATCAATCAGCACAACAAAGCTTTGAAAGAGCAAGGTTAGCAGTAGATTCACTAATCCTTATGTACTCGTCAATGGCATCAGTAGGTACACCATACTCAAGGATTCTTATGGCAGCCACCACTTTTTGTAATGATGGCAAACCAAGCTTGCTGGTAGCATTGGCCCGCTGCTTGAACCATTCTTTCGAACCACCCTACTCTTCAACAGCATGGAGGATACACACAGGAAGAGGTGTCATCTCATGCAGAACCTACAAGGAAATTCGGTCATCGATAATCGGAAAAGATTATTGGCGTAGAAAACAAATGTTTCGTGTACCTGTGACAGATTGGTAGTCGGTGTACACACAATCTTCAGCAAAGTAATCTGAAAAGATTTTGGTGTGCCCTATAGCATGATCGCAGTCGATTACTCGATAACCTGGAATAGAGCCACACCTACGTCTAGAGCTATCCACCACAAACAACATGTTTGCTACGAAATGTATCACGTCCATGTAATCATTGTCGTCGGCTCAAGGCAAATCTTCCGCGAGCATGTAGTGGAGTGCAAAGTTGTCTCCCACTATATGCTAAACAAAGATCAACAGATTAGTAAATCTATATTGCCATATGTGTTGTATACAATACTCGGTGCTAAATATGCATCTGTTGCGCAACAACTGTAAATGGATATATTTCATTTACTTGTAGTTCGTAATTACATAATCAAGAAGTTTAATGAATAGTTGGTCACTCGGATGATTAATCTTTGCTTGTCTCCAGGTCAGGATCCAACCAAAAACAGGAGAGAGAGATGCCCACGTACAGGATGCCCACGTACAGTGGATCAGCACGGCTGACAAGCTCTCATCAGGCGATCGCTCACGTTTTCCGGCGCTCGTGTTTTCGCGTATGGCGATTGGCAGGAGGAGGTGCTCGCGTTTTCCAACGGCACAACGGTCGTAGTTTTGGCTGGATAGAGGTCACTTTTTGGCTTGAAATCGTACTTCACTAACCCGTAAGTTTGGTTATCTGAGCTAGCCAATATGGAATGGAATTGGTATCCGATACATATTCTCTTGAATCTTAGCATTTCAGCGCGGGCCAGTCGAGTTTCTGAAAAGACTCGCTGGGCATTCTATTTAGAAAGCTGGGATTACTGTTGGAGTCATGCATGTTAGCGGGAATGAATTTTTTAGAAAATCCCTTATATCAATCAATAGGGAATCAAATTTACTTCAGATTAATGTTGAGTTGTGTTTTACTGTAGCAAAAAATTCAAAAAATTATGAAAAAATTATTTTGCGAACTTTAAGGAAAACTATTTAAAACCCCATAAAAATAACTACAAAATATTACAACATTTGGCCTAGAAAAAAATAACAAATTTTCATTTAATTTAATTTAATTTAATTTAATCTGAAACAAACAAGGCTTAGGGATTTCTGTTGCAGAGAGCATTATGGAAAGCAGGAGGCTCTAATACTGGCCAGCATTTGGGCGCCAGGCGACCCGCCGGAGATGAGCAACGGCAGTTAGAAATTTATGCGCACAAATTGCTCTCCAGATTAAACTGGCCAGCGTTTGCAACATGCTTAGCTTAATTTTTCAATACACTGAGTGCAAATATTTCCATTCTTAGTGAACTTAAGATCAGCGTGAGTTACTATACAATCACTGTTCTGGTTCATGTACAACGGAAACTATTTCTAGACGTGCTTCCATAAGACCAACAATTTAAATGTGCAAATCTCTACATTTGTTCAAAGAATGTAAACAGAGTATAAATGAAGAGACCCAATATATATATTTGTACAACACACGACTCCGGTAGATCACAAAACCTGTGAACGTTGGTCCTTCTCCCCCATGGTAGATCACATTCGCAAAGCTCTAGATTCTTTCCTGCTAGTGGAAACTGGGAAAGATTACACTGTTAAGTTCTTCAATTTATAGAAAATGGCACAAAATATTTCATTTCTAATTTTTATAAACAGTTCCTCACATTCGTTTACAACTTCACTCATCTGGTAAAGATTATTTGATTATTCGTGAAAGCTAGAGTATGATTTCGAACTTCATACTCTTAATACAAGGGGTTTTTTTTAAAAAAAGAACTTAATCATCATTTCTTTAAAAAGTATAAAGCAATGCATTTATTGGTCATCTACTGAACCTGTATGATTGGCAGGCTGTTAGTGAGTCTGTGACACACCTAAATCATCCTCAGTTATGCCTCGGCTGGTTCTGGGAGTGTAATTAAGCGAGATGCAGAATCGTATACCAATGCAGTACCACAGCTGATAAAAAGACAGCAGCAATACTTAGATTGTAAACTCAAAAGCATAGAGAACTCAGAGCTGGATTTTACTAACAACAAAGAGGCATACCTTGCACACTTTACACTGTTTTTTGCACCACCACTAGGCACTGACAGTATAGTCCCAAAGAAGGAAAGGTTTTCATTTCCACAATTTGGACATGGTCCCTGAATACAGAAAAGATTCATCAGTATGCACTTCCCATAGTCTTCCCTTGATATATGATATATAAACAGCAAAAGGAGAAATACCTTCAAAATTAAGAAGTCCTTCAGTATGGCATTAGTAATTGCTTGTGCTACCCAAAATATTAGAGGCAGCGCAGCAAACCATGTGAAGATGAAACTGAAAGGTTCTGGCAACTGCATCATTTATAAGAACGCCGTTAGTAAACAATTAACAATCCATGTATAGCATTCAGGCCCACTATCCAAAAGTGGCATGCATGACGACATAGTCTCGATGAACGCAATGCATTTCTCCTAGCACCTTCAAAAAAGGCTGTCCACGGATAGTAGTACTTTGGTATAATAAAATGATGACATCATCGTAATACTACGATCTCCGATGTGAACTTGTTTTTATCTAAGATCGAAGCACCCGTAACACCATAAACATTTACTGAAGAAGCTATTAAAAAGGACACCGGCAAGGCACTGAAGCAATTTTAAGCATTCATTCAAGTAAGCATCTGATGTTCCTACTTGGCAGTAAAAAATTTATTGTAGCTAAGAACCTTTCTAAACATCTTCATTGTACATGTGCTAAGAGAAGTTCTGTATATAAATAAGTATCAATATATTGTGGCATGTTGTTCTTGACTTCTCATAATGTTTTGAAGTTACCTTATCCACCTGCTATACAAAGACATCGATCACCTGGATATAGGCAAGGGCACACTAGTACACTACTATATAGTCCAATCACTTCTGTAGTAATCAGGTAATACAAAGCAAATTTAATAGTGATAAAGGCACAATATTAATATTTTTTCCTTCTTACACACAAAAACCTAAACCACCGTTTCTCTATGGTGGGAGAGGTTGAATTACTGCTCTTCAAAAATTTTTTATGAGTACGAAGCACACTATGATAACAATCATCTTCGATTAAGAAGCATACTCTGATAAGAACCATCTTGAATAGACTTGATATTATAACTATTAATCAAATCGTAGGACTACAATGAAGGCCTACGTTTAAATTACTCTTCATCCATGCATTCTGGTTTAATCAAAATTTCAGAAAATATGGAGATACGTGATACATAGAAATTTGGGGAAAATAGATCAAAAACCGTATAAATATTTATACACTTAAATTTGAATTTCATGAAAAAGTGAAAAAACTAAAGCATTACCATTTGTGAATTTGTTGAATTGTAATACATAGCAAAAGGAATTTTCATGTTAAATGAGAAACCGTAGATATAGCAAAAAAAAATACAAAACAATTATGCCAACAACTTTTAATCCTCAAGTATATATACTTCAAATTCAAAATAGGATGGAATTTCCCGACAATCATAGCTGTTTTAGGGACTCCGAGAACATGCCAATTTCAATTATAAAATGAGAGACACATAATCTAATAATCATATGTAGGTTATCTATGCTTATCAGGTATACTAAGTCAGAAATATTTGCTTGAATTTGTGAACACTAACCTCGAGTAGATATGTGATCTCAAAACCTGTTAAATCGTCAAGGAAGAAGAATCTGTATTGAAGAAATCTAATTAGACATACTAAAAAAAGAGTTGACAAAAAATGACATTAGAAAAAGGAAAAAGCTAGTCTAGTTCGCAGCCTCAAGCATGCCTATGTTAATACACTTAAACCCCTCCCCGGGAAACCAGGTATTCACCCCACAAGCTTGTCGAGTCATCCAAATAACCACACATAATTGTTTGAGGCTGTTTTTTTTTATTGCGGCAATCCCCATGAAGAGGATTGCCACATTGGCCAAACATATCACATTTTTTATATATTTAAAATCTATTTATATATGGCCCCACATATCAACAACTATTATGTCCCCACCTTTTACTCTATCATCCCTATTTTCTATCTAACCCTCTCCCTATCTCTAGCTCTCGCCTCTCTCCGACCGCCACCTACTTCAACTAGGCCCCTGTTGCTTCTCCTCCTCCACTGGGTTGCTGCCTACTGCTTCCACACTAGGCTGTTATTCTACCCGATGGAGGTCACTGTCATCTCCACACATGACCTCCATCGCCACCTTGTTTGCTCTATGCATGCCATACCCATCTACAACGCGTTGAACTACCCTGACATGTTCTCCATGAAGAACCTCGTGATAAAGTGGCTAGCATCACTTTGAAAGATCGCCGAGGATACACAGGTAGGCAAGTTGAAGACAACAAGAAGTGGACTCATTGGTTTCCTAATTGATCAAAATTTATGTGTCATCGTGGCAACGGGCTTGACCAATTGTCAAATTAGGATCTCACCGCGTCTGCCTCTTGTATTTGTTGGGCACCGGTTGCGCAGGTCATGCTCGGCTTGCTCACGACTTTACCCTTCTCAGGTTCCGCCACAACACCTCCATGCCAACACAGGTTGCCGTCGTGAAGCCCAGGAAGAAGAATGTGACGGTGGCATGAGCGGTGAAGGAGACATTGAGCCATGTCAATGTTGGTGAGGATGCGGGGGTGTTCTACCTCCATCTCTAAGGAGGAGGCTATTCCTTCCAGCAACCGGGGTGGGTATGCCGTGTGGTATGGGGGTGGAGACAATGGTGCTAGTGGGGTATGAGGCTTTTGGGACGTAATGGTGGTGGCCTAGATATTGCAATGCTCTAGCACAGTGTCATCAGTGGACACAACAGTGGCCTGCAATGGCAATGACACCGCCAAGGGCCACGAGGAGGTCAACGAGAGCGACAAGATGAGTCAAGCTTAAAAAAATCAGAAAAGGAAAAACCATGTATATATGTGGCAATGGCCTTCAACTAGGTAGCTCCAGTGGTAAAACCATTCTCAAAACTGTCTGCCGCGTGTCATATGCATCTCTTCATATACTTGTGGGGAGTGAATACCTGATTTTTGGGCCCGGGGTTAAGTGCACCACTATTAACTGTTGACGGGAGTAAGATGATTTTTTCATAGAAAAATAATAACAAATTTGATTTTATTATAGTGTGGCCCTTCGAACTTAGTGAAAACCCGAGTTCACAGTCAAATGACCATTTTCGTTCATGATTTGACGTGGTGTCACATGACTAATCCTGTGAATTGGGTTGTGCTATTTTTGGCCAGCCCGAGCACGACTCGATTTTGGAGGCCCAAAGCACGGCTCGACACGAAATGATTTGGGCCATGACGGCTCGGCCTGAATGGTGGGCCTCTCGACATGGCCCGACTGTACGGGCCGTGCTTTGGCTGGCACGACCCGAATTGAGGCAAAAGTCACTAACTTGTATTTTTCGTGATCTTTTGTTGCTTGGATGAATTTCGGTTTGTAAAGAATTTTGAGACACATTTTTTAATGTAGACAACTGTTTCATTTGAGCAATGCATGAATTTATAAAAATTATTTAGTGCGCTAGCTGTATTAGGACCCACAGCATACTTTTCGGTAATTCTCATTTTAGAGGTATTTCGTTGCTCAGATGAATTTAAGTTTTGCACCAAAGTTGTAAAGAATTTTGAGATGCATCATTTTTGTGTAGGCAACTTTTTTATTTGAGAAACGTACACATTTTTTAAAAAACATTTAGCTTTCTGTTTTGTCAAGCATGCCGTGCTCGGGCCGGCCTGGCCCGATCGCGGCCTTTCGTGCTTTTGGGTCGTGCCGTGCCTGGCTTTTGGCTATCTGTGCTGGTCCAACACGGCCCAAAAGTGTTGATCAGACCATGCCGGCCCGTTACACTGCGGACCGAGGCACGGCAGGCCTGTATCATGCCGGCCTAGCACGACCCAACTTCTAGTGCTACATATGACCATTTCCATATAGCACTCACAGTGTCAGAGCCACAACAGCTGCAGGAACATTTAGCAGGAACATTTTGAAGTAGTCAACGGTCAAGTCACTGTACACCTGTGCAAAAATTCACATTTGGTCAGTATGTTTTGACTAGATAGTTTCGTCGTCCAAAATAGTGATGATATAAAAAAATAATGTCTTTAAAAATTTTATGCAAGATGAAAAATATGTTACTGTTCTTTCATTAATTTTAATTTTAACCTGACATAGTTGATAGTGGTGAATTTCAATATTATAGTGGGAAAGGATTAAATAAGTTGATCGTTCCGGCCACTAAAAGCTTGTACAATGGTCCATGTCAGCTATTTATAAACAGTCTCTAAGGTTTACTATGTAGGACATGTGATGACGCGTAGGTGAGAGAGCATCATAGATATTGAATCCATCTGCAATGTAAGAGTTCACTTTACACAAGAATTAAGAAACTTTGCATGCGAGAAAGCTGCCTATGTGGAACCATCTGTACCATTGTATATGTTGTCTCTACCGATATGTCTAGATGGCATGACAATAGTTACAAACTGCTACTATCTCAACCATTATACATGATTTGTGCCTATTCAAGCACAAGAAAATGCATAGTTCCTCGTATCATTTGTGTCACTATCATAGAAACACTCGTCTTATTCTTTTGAAGTTTTTGAAAATTTTAATCTAAAAAAATTATGACCCCTGAAGAGAGGCCTTAGAGAGCTTTAAAAATTATAAAAAGAATTATAAAATCTAAAAAGGATAGTTTAAAATTTTGCAAAAATGACTACAAAGTACTATATCATCTAGGTTATAAAAAGATAAATTTCAATTAGTTTTTAATGTTAATTTAAGCTAAATAGAACAAGACCAGACATAGGCTTGAGTGTAGAGGTGGAAATGAGTCTAGCCTGACCGAGCTACGCTTGTTTCGGCTCGGGCTCATTTTGCTCGGGAGCTGGCTCAACTCGCTCGGTTGGTGGAGCTGGAAAGTCAGCTTGGCTCGGGCCTGTAAAATCTCACGAGTGGCTCGCGAGTTGCCCGTGGCTCACAGAAGCTTTAGCATTTGGAGTTTGAGAGCAACACTCGCGAGCGCGTGGTCCGGCCATTGTCCTTGTCGCATGGTGCAACTTTGTGTCACCATTTTTGTCATGGTACCACCCCATAGTTTCCACACAGTCCTGCCATCATTGTAGCTGCATGGTTCCACCATTGTTGTCACCACAAAGTGTCATGACCTTCGTCGCCATATTGGAGGGGCTACAAGGGGATTAGGACGACTGTCAGCAGAGGAGAGGCTTAGGATGTCGTTGGTCATAGAAGAGAGGAGGGAGGCACTAGGAGGTGTCACTCGTCAGGCTCAGCGACGACTGGGTAGGACAAGATTTTGGTTGGAGGCTTAGCTAGGAGTTTGGGATTGTGTTGGACTTAGGTATTAGAGACACATACATGAGGTCAGCTGGACATGAAAATAAGCTAAATTGTTAGGTATTTGGTTCATAAGTTTTATTTGGCCATAGAAATGTTTGGCCAGTCCAACGAGCCATGAGAGAGTCTCGAGCGTGCTGGGCTAGGCTCGGTTCGTGATCATTTTCAGAAAAAGCTAGAAATCATGTTTGGCTTGTCCTCATTTACAAATGAGTCAAGCCTGAGCCCTAGCTTTTTTTGAGCTGAGCCTGAGCTGCTCGCGAGCCACGAGCTAAAGTAGCAACCTTACTTAAATGTGGTCTAAAACTCAATACCTAGACCCTAACTCAATATCATTGCCTGTCAAAAATGATTTCATACATATCCTGTCCAACAAAATACCTAGACCCTAACTGGTTGAGAAGAGAGGATATCTAAATATTGCAATTCTATGTCCTCATTTAGCTATATATCCATCTAAAAAAATAACAATCCATTTAGCCATTTTCTTGGAGCTCAAGGATGTAACTAGAACTGCTAAATTTTAGCTATTCGAGAGGTTTGGTACTGCATTGGGGATGGTCTTGATGGGGCATTAACATCATAAATGGACTCGAGACATGTGCACTGATTGCTGCATGACTTCCCTAATCAATCGCGTCACCAATGGCAGCATGTTTATGAACTGAGGTCAGTTCCAAAGTAAGTTTTCTAAACATTATTTCTATAGCTGCCATGTCACATAGAAACTAAAAATAAACGATGATTTCGTTGCATTGTAACTTAACATTGTTTCCATCATTAATACTTTTTTCCTTTCTCCAAAGCCACCTTGTCTCCGCGCATTAATTTTAAAGTTTTGGGATGAGCATAGAAATGGTTTCTTAAGGAAGAAATCATCTCCTTCTCTCTCCTTATTAATTCTGCTCCACATCAGCTTTCCATCCTATATGGCATACGAAGAAACACTGGTAGAAGCCCCATTGTAAGTGCCCTGATCATCATGCAGCCATGCACTGATCCGCTAAAAAACGTGCTTACCTTAGGCATGCTCAGGATCTAACTTGATTTTTTTATATATATATATATGGATTGTTGATTGATGCTCCTTAAGTTATACAAAAAACTAAAAGGGACATACAAAAGAACAAAAAAAGCTATAGTGAAAACAAGAGATTTTACTTAGAGAACCCTTACAAAAATTGAAAAAAGACACAAACAAAAAATGAGCATTAGTAAAGGGCTAGTGTAACATTAGGCTTACTAGTGTGAAATTTAATTAGGTGAAAGGAATAAACATGTAGCACATGTAACCTTTACTAATGTGCAAATGCATAAACCTCTTAAATTGGAGCAACCCCACCAAACTAACCACCTCAAATCAATTACTATCTCGTATATCATACCATTTGACATTCGTTGTTTGAACCTTTTGGTAATTATTTAGACATGTAAATAGCTTCAAATAGAAGTCCCCAACTAGAAATAGTTTTCATAGTTTTTGTATAAGATTGTTTCCATGCGCTTTTGAATTAATGTTATAGATTTTTTTAAACTCATGTTCATTACTCCCTCCGTTCTAAAATGTAAGGCGTGCATATATTTTAAAAAGTCAATGTTTAGAACGTTTGACTAATAATTATGCTAGAAACATATATGTTCAATGTTATACTGTGATATAGTTAGATTCATATTTGAAAGTACTTGATGCTAATTTTATAGTTATTCAGAACGGAGGGAGTATTTTATTACTATGTACCTAGAGGGTTTTAAATATTAAAAATTCTCAACTAAAACGCCATCGAGCGCTACAATTTTCTATTGAAGATTTTCTCTATCAAACTTCATGTAAAGAAGTTATAAAACTTTAAACTTGTGGTTGTTATTTAGATGTCTAAATTGCTTCAAATGTAAAAGTTCTCAACTAAAGGGTTGTAGATCTCTTTAGGGCTACATTTTTCATACGCGGTTATTTCTGTACGGCTTGTATTTTTCATACGAGGTTATTTCTGTACGCAGGGGCGGGCCCAGTAAAGCCCAAAGGTATACAGATGTACACCCAAATTTTTTTGCAAAAAAATTAGCTACTAGTACCCTTTAGCCCAGCTCAAATCGGTCATGCCCAGCACAACCCACTCCCAGCAGCAGATAGACACGGTCTTCTCTCTCTCCTCTCGCGGTCTCGCTCACCCCTCGCCTCTGCCTCTTTTGTCTCTCTCGTCTCCAAGACACCAACCGAGACGGCGAGACCGACGCCCAACGGCCGCCGCTGACAACCGCGCCCGACGCACACCAGCCCTAGCGCCCGCCCGCAACCCATCTCCCCGCCTCCCCTCATCGGCACGCACGGCGAGCCGGCACTGGCGCCACAGGCCTCCAGGCCGCAGGCGTAGCGCGCCGCCACCGGCGCTTCAGTCCCCAGCAGGCGGAGGCCGGCAACCCACAGCCGACGCCCCTCCTCGGTTCCTCCTATTCTCAATGTACTTTAAGTCTTTAACCATCTAACCCTAATAGGCTAACCCTAATTACTATTTACTAAATGATTCAATCCTATATCCTAGGTAATAGGTATGATGTTTAGGTTTAGAGACTTAGCAAATAAAAATATTAATGATTGTTCTATAATTTTTGGGATTGAGTGCTATTTTATAAATTTTTTAATCTTAGAAATTAGGAGAGGAGGCCGATTAGCCGAAGGTAAATTATTAAATTAGGAGAGGAGTGCATATGGTGACACCCATGGTGAGCATAATCAACCAAATTCGAATTCTTGTTTTAATTTTAGAAAGGAATGCCAATATTGTAGTAATGTAATATACTAATATGGTATGCAAATTATGTCGTTGCAAAAATTATAGTGATGTGATTTTTCAAATCTGGTATGCAAATTATGTCGTTGCAAAAATTATAGTGATGTTGTGATTTTTCAAATCTCGCACACCCAACTTGAAAAACCTGCGCCCGCCACTGTTTGCACGGCTCGTATGAATAGGTTATGGATTTTTGAAAAAGCTAGATAAATTTAAAACGATCTATGCTAGTTATTATTTAGAATCAATTCAGATAAAATATTATCTATGCCAATTCTTTTGGAAAACCATCAACTATCCGTGCAGCACAGATAAGCTGCTCATGGCCCTCGCCTTACGAATGAGCACTGATATGCCAAGCCTTTTTTGTTTTTTTGGCCTACTAGTCACACCTTCATCATCCACTTATTTCTGACCGAAAGCTAAGCCATAACACGACCATAAATATAGGAGTACACGTACCAGGAATACCATGGAAATAGATTGCATGGTTATACTCATTTACACATCAAAATAATACTTCCACCGGTGTTAAAAAAGGCCCCTATAAAAGGCTAGTTGATTCATTAATTGGTATAGTAATGAATTTATGGAAACTTTTCCATGGACCAATAGATGCACCTGCATGCCTCTTTTTTTGGCTTTTTAAAGGTCTTATCTAATTACTACCCTAGATGAAAGGCTAAAACGATAAGTTTTTTGGCACTTTGGATAAAAGGCTAAAACAACTAGTTTTTTTGACACCGAAGGGAGTATTATAATGGTTGAGACTGATCATTAAATTATAATAAAAGGACTAGTATCGTACTACAAAAGAAGAGTTAATACTTACCTTTCGACTTCGTAAGCTGCATCTTGGACCTTCCTGTACGATTTCACTTCCTTCTTTCTAGACAAAACATACCAAAAAAAGAGAGAGTGAAGTTTCAGGACAAAACGTGACTTCTATGTGTGCATTTGATCTTTAAATTTTCTCGTGCGTATACCTCATGTAGAACTGAAACATTAAACGTAAATAAAAATACTAAAGTTCAATAATATACCAACCCAAAATGTTACGAGATAACTCATATCTTGGTATTGCATCAAAATATGGCTGGACATAGCTTTTCATGTACAGCAGGGCGATATAACTTATGAAATATATAGTTCGTATGGAGTACATTGTACCAATAGAATCATTATTGCTATCTTCTGTTTATTACAGTTATTTTAAAATGGGATAGACTAGTTTGCAGGCGCCTGCAATTTGGTCAAACGTGCAGGCGCCGAAACTTCCACCGAAATATAACGTTTCTTCCAGTAACTGAAAAGGTGGAAAAACAGTACAAATTTACTGAAACTTTTAGCGCCAACACGATTTCGCAGTTTCGCTATAACAAAAATAAATACATAATAAACAAAAACAAAATAAATCTATAATAAACAAAAAACAAAATAAATATATAATAAAAAACAATATAAATATATAATAAACAGAAAACAAAATAAATCTATAATAAACAAAACAACAAAAATAAACCTATAATAAACAAAAAATAATAATAAACAAAAAACTAAAAGTTCCACTAAATTTATATTGTTATTCCACATTTCTATTCACCGGAAGAAATGTTTTAGAAGACTGAAACTTTTAGCACTGGTGTCCAGCGCCTGCAAAAAATTGATGCTGCTGTTGTAAGGGCAGGCACCTGCACAAAAGCTCAAAATGCAGACGCCTGCCAAATAGCCGTGGCGTTTTAAAATTTGGACAAACTGTCTTGTCTTAGACAGGTAGCAATTGATACCAAAAGCTCAATAAAAAGAACATATTTTTTTTTGAAAGAGGGGCAGGAGAACTGCCGACCTATTTCATTGATAAGCAGGAGAAAATAAAATAAAAACCCGTGATTGTGAAGAACTCCGATGAGTTTTGATGGCGCACATGGGCCACCTAGCTAGCCTGAATCTGGATCCACCAGTACAAGATTAGCACAGAGAAGAAGAAATCACCCTTAATCTCAGCTTTAGTTCGTCGAATTCGGCATCTGTCATGATGGGGTTGCCAGCCACATAGGCCATAGAGGCTTCCAAAAGCCTTTGCTCATCTGGGCCTGCATGCCAAAAAAATAAGAAAACGATTAGCAAAAACAACGACATGTCCATGATAACCTGGCCAAATTACAATTAATCTCCTCCTGGCCTACGCAAACAAAAGCAGGACTGATCAATCAAAAAACGTAATCTCTTACTCAGCATCACAACGCTGCTTCCTTCCCACATGAGCTCCTCCTTAAGGTTATCAAACTCTTCGTTCGACATGATCGCCTTCTTGTCATAGTAGAACGCCTAGATAACACGAGAAACATGTAATTAATCTGTACAGGCAGCGCATCGAAGAAAAGAAGGAGAAGGAGAAGGACGCATGACGAAACGTGCCTGCAGGGCCTGAAGGAACTCCTGCTCCATCTCCCCTATGGACTTCTTGTCCTTCCGGTTGATGCTGCAGTAGGGAAGCACGTTGCTGTCGACTACATCGCCTTCTTGCTGCACCTGCCCCTGCTGCTCTGCCTCCGCCGCACGAGGTCGGCGCAAGCTCCAGCCCCGGCCCAGCGCGGGCGCCGTCGGCCGCACCGCGGCGACGGAGCGGCACCTTGGTGAGGTGGATGCGGCAGCGCACGGCACCCGGAGCGTTGGGCGCGGGAGGAGCGAGGGGAGGCGGGACGGAAGCGAGAGCAACGCATCGGGGGCCATGGCCATGGCGCGCGCGCGCGCGTGGAAGATGCCTTCTGCGTGCGTGCACTCGCGGCGGAGAAAGGGATAAGGTGGCGAGTGACGACCCACCACGGTCCAGCTCGATGGCATGTGTGGTTGGGCTCTCGAGGCTTAGATTACCCTTGAATCTTCGGCGGCTTGCATTGCCCTGAGTTTTTTTGGCTTAAATTAAATTAAATTAAATTAAATCAAACGAATATTTATTATTTTTTACAAACCAAACAATGTATTATTTCATAGTCATTTTTAGGGTTTAAATAGTTCTTCTTAGAATTACTAAAAAAAAATTAATAATTTTTTAGTCACTCTAAAACCTCTCTCGAGATCCCAACATTTTCAGATTAAAACTTTCAGCAACTTTAAACTAACGAAAACGCTTGAGGCCGGACTGCCGGCGCGTCCGGCCTCGCGCGCGAGAGGAGGAGCCAGGCAATGCACTGTGCTGCATGCAGTGGGTCCCACATCAAATTTTTTTTGAATGGCCATTATTTTTGACTGGATGCTCCAATCCACAAACCGTTTGCACCAACGCGTTCCTCGTATTTTTACGAACAAAACTTGAAAAAGGTTGACTTGGTATCCTTCATGTTGTTGCATGTATAGTGATCACTTTTAGTTTTGTGATTTTGTCACCCCTGAAATAATGGTTTTTCCAGGAGGTGCACTTCAAGAGAATGGTATGAGCCTATGATACAATTTGTGTAGGTTATAACAGCATCACATTTACTATTGTGTTCATAAGTTTCCTGCGATAAGGTCTGTGCAACCCCTATTAACTTTTTTGCTATCTGTTTTCCCTCACTTGATCGTAGGCTCTGCTTATACTATCTGCTGGGTACACTATGTAGGCTTTTCATCAAAGCTAGGACAACTAAGATGACCTTCAAACATTGCTGAGGTTTTGATTTCTTTTGATGATGTATATAATTTTCCTTTGTTTACCAATCTCCATTAATATTAAAGAAATATTACCTTAGTTGCTCCAAAGAATGTTTTTTAGGGCAGCTCCAAAGAATGTATTAGCAATGGTTATGCATAGGACAAATTTCTTTGAACTGGTGAGGCTATAGAGAAGGTTATTGAAGACAGAAGACATAGTAATCATTATTTGCAAAATACTGAATTCTTGGTAGACTTGGATGTCTTGTCTGAAACATCTCTTAGGTGCTGCCAAGGAGCAAGTTTAACTTATTTTGGTAATATGTACTAGGTTTGTTGCTATCGGAATAAATATTTGAGCAATACTAGCAGTTTGGTTCTTCGCCTTTCTAGGAATGAGCTGCATTGGAAGATGCAGTTTGTATTATGGAAAAAAATATTGGATGATCATGCGGTGCAACTAAAACTAGTCATATTAATCCCATGGCAGGTTTGTTTACAAGGCAATTGAAAGCTTACTTCTGTTAAAGACATGCATATTATTTGGGTGTATTGGCCCCTTGATAGGTATAAGGGTCACAATTACTTAGGGCATGGTATTGCTATTATTCAGTCGAGGTCACTATTTTTATTCACTTCATTGTTGAACAAAACTAAATTATTTTTGTTATTAAATTATTGTGTTTCTTTCTTATACCAAAATGCTAGCATGTTGTAATAGTTACCATTAACTTGTGTTTCATTTATTTGTTCTTTTTATGGTTATGTGCTGACTTCTTAATCCTATGTTCATTGGTTCTTTACCAATTTGCACTAACATGTTTAAATATCCTGTTTTATACAAACCGAAGGAAAATTGAGAGCTTATTAGTTGATATTTAAATGTCTTCTTTTTTAAGGAAAATTGAAGGTTGGGGAGCATCTAATCGTGAAGCTGTAGAACTTGAAGACTTGTGCTTTATTGCAATGAAGCTATAGAAGTTGAGAGCTTATTACTTTATTGCGTTGAAACTTATACTTAAACTGTGTTTTGGTGACTCTGAAATCCAACTGTATTTTATGTTTCAAACAATGACGATTGATGTCGTCATAATTCTTTGTGACGTTGAAGCATTCGTCATTAATTTTATGACGTTTTTCCTTATTTTATCACAAAAGGTCTTTAGATATGCACTTTCTGTGGCAGACGGGTTTTTGTTATAGGATCGTCACAGATAGCATACGGTGACAATAAAACCCTCTTTTCTTCACAAAAAATTTGTCACAAAAGGCCAAATTTCTTGTAGTGATGGCTAGCGCTCGTAGTCTTGACGATCGATAACAAGCTATCGAGAAACCTTTAGTGGGACCTGCAGCTAGGTCGCTACCCTATCACTGCTCCGCTGCCACCTCTCCCGTGACAGCTTCGGGAAAGCCGACATGGAAGCCGTCGAGGCTATTAGGGTCTCTTTCGATTGTCGTACACTGGCCATCGAGACTACTTCTCACCTAGGGTAGGCATATGGAGGGTCTCTTGACAAACTTGTCGCTGGCCGTCGAGAGAAGTTATTTTTAGAAAAAACAACTCGAAAAATGGTTAAAAAAAAAGTTTTTTTTGTAGCAGCTGTTGCAACCTACAAACCCAAAATGCAATAATATTTTTCAACCCAGACAAGATCGCACATGCGACATCCATATATCCATTGACATCAACATCACACACACACACACACAAAAATCATTATAAACATGGACATAGCATTCAAACATCCATATACACACCACATAGCCATCAACATACATTTTTGTCCATTCATCACAACATTTCATCGACACAGATATTTGTCCAAAAGATAGAGAAGTCCACCTCGCCCAACTCAAGGGGCACTCGGCCGGTGCTGTCAAAGATTTACTACACGAAGTCATGACCAGGTGGCTGGCTCCCTGAACCCTCCTCGACGTGTTGGATGTCCTCCACCCGAGCTGTACTGGTGCTTGAGAGCCAGAACCCTAGTACAAATGTAGATCATGAACACATGTTTTGTTCACATATCTTGCTTTTGAAGAAATAACCGTATATGGGAGTTGAAGACACTTAACAACTTCGGAGCGAAGGCAACCCACGGATGTATAATCCCGACGCCCGCAGGAGAGGCTTCCTATACGTGTGGATACCGTAGAGGCGATACGTTTGTGGTGCAGTCAAAGTGAACTTGAGAAAAGGACGCGGTCTGCACGTGGACAGGTTCCAAACATGATCTTGTTTCATCAATTCCCGTTAATCTAGAAGGAATTTCAGGGTGATACGAAATACGTTGAAAAGTTTATCTTGCTCGCTTTCGAACGACTGGTAGCATGTTGAAAATGGAGTCCATATGTGATTGAAGCATCCGTTTGTAGACATACTGCTTGGGGAGATAGCGAATCCCAGCAAGGCGAAGCTCGTCGCAAAGGTAGCCATGAAGCCTGTTGAGGACGTTGGAGGCCACGGGGCGGGAGGGCATTGCGGGACTGCACTGACCATTGTGGACGAGGCGTTCGGCTCGGCGTGAACGACTACTTCCATACGACTACCGACATATCGATTTAATCTAGCTTCATCGACTCATCTTCCGGTTCACTGCGTGTCTTAAGATAACAAGATTTATGATCATTTACTAGTAGGGTGTCTTTAGTTTTCACGGTAGAATTTTGATTCTGTTCTAGCGTAGCATCCTCATGTTTTCCTTTAGTGGTATCAGAGTTATCCTGTTTTGTTCTTGATCTAGATTGATCGCATATGTTATTTGCGGCTCGGTAGTAGTTGCGATCTACTTGTTTTGGTCATATGATGACGCTATAGTGGCTGTGAATTATATGCTGATTTGATCAAGTTCGCTCACACTGTGATGCTGTGTGGTTAATATGATGAACGTGTATGTCACATCATTGTGGATGATTGAATCATTGTCGACATAATTGTGCTCCGGTTTTTAGCTGATTGTAACGTTAGAGTTTGATTGATATGATCAATTGTTCTATGTGATTATTCACATATTTGATTTGTTATAGATGATATGATCAGCTAGGCAATCTAGTTGATAATATCGATTTTGGTTTTTTATGCCTGATGTGATCGAGCATGATCAGATCAATCCATGTAGTTAATTTTGGTCGGTGTAACCATCGTGTCGGGTGGCCAGTGTATACTTGGCATTCAGTCTTGTGTGTCGGTGAGCGTGCATGTTGTGTTGTTGCCATGTTGGCGGCTGAGTTGGTCGCTCGAACCATCGTGCACTTCTGAAGTGTTGGCATTCGAGTTGATCAGCACCCCACCTGATTGATGAGATTAAACATGGCTGGAACAATGCGCTATTGTCCGTGTGCCGATTATTGTTGCTACTGCGCAAATTGTTGTCGTGGACGTGATGGTTGCCACGCACGGGTCGTGCATCTGGGTGTTGGGTTGGCTAGACCTTGTTGGTCAGGCTGTTGGTTGCTGCCGATGGGTTGCTGCCGCTAGGTTCGCGTGAGTCCGGTGATTAACCGATGCGTTGATGGCTAATTTCTGTTGTTCATAGATCGTAAATGTTGTGCATACGATGTGTGGCTAATATAAGTGTTTGGCAATACATATACGCATGGATGTTGTAGTGATTATTTTGGACCTCGTGTACTATACACGTGTATGTGCAAATGTTGTATATTGTTGAGATCCATGTGGAGGGTTACCCAGTGTTGTGATGAATATATATATGATAATGTTTTACTTTGGTAACATTTTGACCTTCAGTAAAGCATTTGTCGAAAGGGGCGTGAAATTTGAAATGGTGTTCGGTGGTGACGGAAAGTGTTCGATAAATTTGTATTCGGACTGATTGTGTGGCTAATTGCATTTTAATGATCCTTTTGTACACAAATTTCGAGGTTTATGATGTTTCTGAAGCTAACCTAGCAGGAAAAGGTAAGTGTTTTGTTTGGACTCATCTCTGTGATGCAGGTGCCAGCTGGTACGTGGCTGATGCTGTTCCGTGGAGGCGAACTAGAGGTTCGGGCGTCCGGGGATGCGCAGGCTACCGGATTCGGTACGTGGCAGTCACAAGATATGGCATGGACGTGAAACTTCGCTATGGTAAGGAATCTGAGACGGCTGGAAGCTGGGCGTCAGTCACTTGGCGGCGAAGCGGGACTGACTGGTGGGCCCACGCGTGTGCTGGTGACCAGAATGCTTCGAGGAAGGTGGGAGGATGCTTCCATAGTAATATGGCGTGAATATGCCTTATCGAAAGTGAGTTAAAAGGTGTGTGTGTGTTGTACACCGTTGATCCTTAGAGCAAGGGTGGAGGCAACCCCTAGGGTTTAGGGGCTCTCACCTCTGATGCTATAAATAGAGGGGGAGGGGAGCACCTCCTCCTCACCACTTGAGTTAGAAATTTTAGATTTGTAAGAAGGGTGTGTGGGAGAGAGAGGATGATATTTGCGAGTGCTTGTGGTTGCGAGAGCGTCTTGTAATCTACCAAATATCTATGCAATGAAACCTCCGTTTATCAAGTTCATGGTCCGTTCTTGCTAGTTCATCTGTTTTTATCTTGTTGCTTTGGTGCTTTTTGTTACAACTAGTTTATTTATCTGCTCTCCTTCTTTATGCTTCTGATCCATAATGTTTTGAGTGTGCTCATATGGTTTTACATCTCTTTTGCATCATAATATTGACTAGAGATCAAGTTTTCTGTCAAGTTGCAAATCTGTTCATAATTTGTTCTTCGCGCAGCAGTCAGTATTTAAATTTTAAAAACATCCAGAAAAATCTTTTTTGAGTGATTCTTTTTGAAGGCGTGTGACTCATTTATATATCCACTGTAAAAAAAATTGGAGACATGTTCTTGCACCGTTTGGGAGTAATGAGGTGAACACTGATGTGCAAAATTTCTGCTCGATGATACCGATAGCTTGTGGTGTTTGATTTTTCCTGATTTTGTTTAAAGGAGTTTTGAGTAGATTTTTGGTAGAATTCTTCACGACTCATGTGTGAATAGGTTGAAAAATTCTGGACAATCTGTTTGCTCCAATTGAGAACAAATTCTAGACAATATGGACAATTTTGAACAAATTTTGAAGCATCAGAAACCCACCATCTCCCTGCTTCAATTGAGAACAAATTCTGGACAATCTGCTTTTGCTTTCCTGAAAGTGGCTTAATGATTTGGCTTGATGTGCTATATTAAAGTAAGATTTGAATTGATTCCTTTCTTTTTTAACACTTTACAACTAGAATTGTGATTGAAAAAACCCCCACATATTCCATTGCTCCCTAACAAAAGTTGTTTGTGTTTTAAAATTATGGTGAGTTCGAGGAGCACCGGTCCGAAGAAAAAACTTCAAGGCTCCCATGCACCCCTCTTGTCCCTGTAGCTGTTTTCACGTATACATGGTATCAGACAATGCACATATGGATCAACCGGTTCCATTGGATATTTTTATCTAGGTGAATAAAATTTCTCAGTATACACCACATAGTCAATGACGCATGACCACGTGACTATAATTCGTGGTCTGGAAATTTCCTGAACCACCAAGATTTGGGCTAATATGATTAGCCCAGTATTTTATTAATATGATTAATTCAATCAAATTTTAATGGGTACGATTATGTATAGGATTCATATTTCAAACCCCACCTACTAATCAGTTGATAGGCAGATATACTTAATGAATATTTATTGAATTAATATGATTGATTTGTAGTGGATAAATATGGTTAATCCATTATAATTTTTCATAAGCGATATTGTGTATATGATTCACACTTGGAAATTTTTTCCACCACACAACTTATTTGTATGCCTTTCATAATTATTATTTGTTCACAATGCATGAGAGAATCAGATTCTGTGCTTAAAATGTTTTTGCACGATGCATGTGAATAGTGTAGCCCTCATGTATATGATACACATATGGGTTTTATAGAGGGTTACATATTAATTTGTAATACTTTGATCCTCATGTATTTTTTGTTATTTGCTATTAAGTGTAAAAGTTTTATGTTAAATCATAGAGGCTTCGAGCATGATGACCTAGTGGACAGGGAGGGGTGTGATGATGATGATCACTGCATCATGGGTCATACTAAACACTGCTTGATGAGGTTAACTGTGATGGTCTTTCTACTATGCTATTTTTCATCTTGATGGAACTATAAGTACATGTAGGCACTAATTGATTTTGGTGATTAATGACATCATGATATTGATCTAATAAGGTTCAATGAGTGATTAACAGGTTCAATTGACAATGGAACTGGATATACTTGGTATACTCCTTTTTAGAAGAAAGAGAATAGGTTGGCTTCTTAGGATTGTAATTTTATAGGTTTTAGTCCTAAGGATAAGTTGTACTATTAAGAGGGATGAGATGGAAAATGAAATTTGGATATCTCAAGTGCTTTTTTGAATGAAGTTTAGCCCAAGTGAGATATACACAAATCATCCCATCCTCTGATTATTAGAGTTCAGTGTTTCAGGGATCGGAGTATCCAGTGCTCTGTCCAGAATGTTCGAAGTTGTTTTAGCCTGGACTATTCGCAATTTTAGTTTTTGGACCTCTCTATCTCTCTACACTAATTTGTCTCGGAGTGTCCGGAGTTCGGACCGGAGTGTCTGGTATCAAGCAAATCTGGAGTGTCCGGTATTCCAGTTTTGAGGTTCTATGTCCAGTTCCCTGAATATCATCCGAGTATGCAAAGATAGGACCGGAGTGTCTGATACTGTGTAAATCTAGAGGGTCTAGAAAATAGTGATTCAAGGGTCTTTGCTTGTTGGATTCAATTTACACCAGAGTGTTTGGACTGTGGACCGGAGCATCCGGAGCTCGCAAAATTCCTATCCAACGGCTAGTTTAAGCGCCGTCATATATATTTCCTCTCACCACCAACCAAGGCATTAACTCTTCACTCTCATTCAATACAAGCCCTAGCAACCTCTTGAACATTAACTCTTGTCCCACCCAACTCCCCTTGATCGAAGCTTTAGTTAGGGTTGAGAAGAGAGAGATCGAGTGACCTAGCAAGCTTTGCCTCATCCAATTGAGCACTCGACATCCATAAGTTCTTTCCTTGTCGAATTTGTTACTCTTGGAGGTTGAGGACTCCTAGACGGCTAGGCATCGCCTCGACGCTCCAAAGGCTTTGTGTGGTGTGCCGAGGATCATTTGTGAAGGTTTGATTTCACCTTCGTAAGGGAAGAAATCATTGAATGAAACCAAGGGTCTTGGTGCGACCTTGGTGAGGGAAAGGGTTCAAAGAGACTTGGGCTCAAGTGTGACCGAGCCCATCTCTTCGGAGATGTAGGATCCCCTCAAGGATCTAAACTTTGGGTACAATTCTGCGAGTCTTTGTCTTTACTCTTTGGTTCTTCGTTCTCTTGGTAGATTGATTTTGTATTGAGCTTAATCATGTTGTGGGCTAGCAACTTCAAGTTCTATTACTTGCTATTGGCGTGTCTCAACTTTGTACGCAGTTTGGAGTATCACTTGATTCGAACCGAAGACTCCGAAACACCGGACTGTCCGAGGTTTCAATTTGAACTGTTCAATGAAACAGTTTCTGCAAAGATAAAAGGAGACTGAAGTTTTGTAACGCCTATTCGCCCTCTCTAGGCAACATCACCGATCCTACAATTGGTATCAAAGCAAGATCTCTTGCATTTGGTCTAACCTCCTAAGAGTCAAAGATATCAATGGATAGTGGTGCGAAGATTCCCTATACATATCATTCCACTAGCTCTTCTAGTACTTCCATATCGTATGGTAGATCACCGTACTTCGATGACACTCACTATGCAGCATGGAAGCACAAAATGAAAATGTGTTTGAGATCCCTTCACCCCTCTATTTGGAAAATTGTAGAAATAATATTCATAGTGAAGGATCCCGAGAAGGCTACTACCGAAGAAGATAGACTTGAGTGTGCAAAGGAAATATGGGACAAATTTCAAATTGCACATGAGGGTGCATCAAGTGTGCGTGAATCCAAGCTCGAATTGATTGCCGAAAAACTTGGAAGATTCGTGATAAATGAAGCACAGTCGTACAAGCAAATGTACGACCGATTGATCCTCCTTGTCAATGAGGCCAAATGGCTTGGTAGCAAGGGCATGATCAACATGTTCGTAGTAAAGTTTATGCTAAGGGCAATTACACCAAGGAAGCCCACTCTAGTCACTCTTATCCATGAAAGGGATAACTATGACAAGCTCACACCGCACGTTGTATTTGGACAAATTCTACCATATGATTTGATGCACCAAGAGTCAAAGGAAGTTGAGGAGCTAATGAGTTCAAGCTCCAAGAATAAGAACATCGCGTTGAAGGCTTGCAAGGATGAAGAGCCTAGCTCAAGTGGAGAGGAGAGTGATGGCACTCTCAACCTTGAAGAGATGGCTCTATTTATGAGAAAGTTCAACAAATATCTCAAGAAGAAAGGTCACTAGAACAAGGTTGACTATCACAAGAAGTAAAGTGAGAAGTCTAAAGGAAGACAAACTCTTAGGACGTGCTATGGGTGTGGAGACGTCGGGCACTTTATTAGCGAGTGTCCACAAAAGATGGAAAAGGAAAATGAAGAGGAGAAGAAAGACAAGCAACACAAGAAGGAGAAGAGCAAGAGCAATAAAACGAATGAAAAAGGTCAAGCTCATATTGGTGAGGAATGGGATTAAAACGACTTAAAAAACCATTACGGCGACTAGAGGAGGGTGAATGGGAGCCTTGAAAATTTTTCATCGGATGGTGCTCCTCAAACTTACCGTTTTCCCAAAATATAAAAACCATGAGAACTATGTATACCGCAAGAGCGCAAGGATAAGACCCATGAAAATATAAGGCAATTTTCAGTTACAATCCTAGTTGTCAAGTGTACAAACTAAAGAGAATCAATTCACATCATACTTTAATAAAGCACATCAAGCCAAATCACTAAAGCCACTTTCAGAAAAGGAAAAGCAGATTATTCATAATTTGTTCTCACTTGGAGAAGAGAAATGGTGTCTTTTTGTTGCTTCAAAAATTGTGGGAATTTTTTTCCCTATTAAAGCATAAGTCGTGAAGCACTCCACCAAAAATCGCCTCAAGAATCCATGCAAAACAATCAGAAAAATTCAAACACTACAGATCTCGTCCAGAAAATTTGGGGCTCGGGTTTCACCTCACTGCACCCAAACCAAGAATCTCCATGACTTGAAGCTTTTTGTGTTGATAGATATGAAAGTCATGAAACTTCTCCAAGCAAAATCACTTAAAAATGATTTTTTATTGATTTTTCTAAAAATAAAACACTGACTGCTACGCAGATGAAAGTTTCTGGACAGATTTGTAGCAAGTCAAGAACTTGATCTCTTACCTCTCATATGGTTGCAAAGAGTGTAAAAATCATATTAGTAACCTCAACGCATCATAGACCATCAAGGACCAGCAAGAAATCACCAGGACTCATCTCCAAATAAGAAACCCAAAAAGGAAAAATCAAAAGTAAAAAGAACTTGGAGCAAATCAACACAAGATGTTCATAGTGAATGATTTTATTACATAGAAGTTGAGAGATTACAAACCACACTTCTTGTGGCCACAAGAACTCTAAGTGCCACCAAAAATACACCCAACACACAGTTGGCGTCCAGAAAACTCCAAAATTATACACCAACAAACACCGGAACTCTGGTAATTTCGGGGAATCAATGCTTATACTTTCATTTTATTCAAACTAATAAATTTACACAAGTTTTGGTGAGTATTTGTCCACAGGAATAATGTTGAGACAAAACCGAGCTGAACGGGCTCAGAAGCCTTATGGCCGATCAACCCCGGTCGGCCGACCTGGACTTTTCGCCCAACCGGCTCCATTTTCTCCCTGGTGTTCAAGAAGCACAAAATGAAGAGATCTACGTCATCCACTCAAGTCGATTTAATCCAAGGACAACACTTCCTTCACAATTGGATGGCTTGGCTCTTAAGGATCCCATTGTAATGACCTTAACTGCCAAAACTGACGCAAGGGGAAGATATACAACGCACAAGAAGAATCCCAGGCGAAGGGGACGACTGGGATCAACCGAAGCGCGGTCGGCCGACCGACTTGGGATCCCCTTAGGATTCTCCTTCGGATGGTGGCTTGCTTACACGTGTCCCATGGCGTAGAGCTCACTCATTGGCTGCGAAAGGCTATAAGAGGACTCCCTCACTTCACTTGAGAACTCAGCATACCACATCCCTCTCATTTGGAGTTACTATTCACTTGTTAGAATAGTTAGTTTGGGAGTTAGAGTTGAGTCGAGCTGAAGCTCCGGAGTTCCATAATCGTCTTCGAGAATTCGATTAATAGCTCTTGTATCCTTTCTCTTTTGTAAGACTTTGCTTTTATAATATAAGCGTCTTTCAATATCTGTGCTGAGCATATTTACACTAAGTGGGAAGTGTGAATTATTAGAGTGGTCGATTTACTCTATCTGGTTTCGAGTCTGGGTTCATTCTCACATGCTTACAATAGCCTAAGTATTGAACTTGGATCGCCTCCCTAGGCTCCGAGGAGGAGTGATCGGATTTAATAGCGGACGTGGTGTCTGAGATTATCTCTGACTTGGTTTACATCCAGTCCAACGTACTTTGTGATAGGTGGTAGGTGGTGACAGCCCTATCGATCCGAGATTTATCTCATCTGTAATCCACTACGTTAGGATTTGGACCAGTATGGCCCAATCGGGGTTGGTCATAACCATTCGATGTTCTTAACTGATAACGGGTGGTAGTGAATCGGCCGAGCTCCGACGAAGTTCTTAAAACAAACCTACAAACTCATATCTACTAGCTCAACCTAATAATTGATCGCATTATTAAGGACTTTATACTCTTCTCGTTGTTCTCCCAACTATCTGCCTAGTTTATCTTTTTATACTCCTTTGTGTGTGTGTGTGTGTCACCGGTCTTATTATCTTATTATATTATCTTATCCTTACCCCCGTTAACTAGCTGGTTCGTATATTAAATAATATCGATATTAGAATTATTCTTCTCTCTCATTCCTTGTGGATTAGATACTCTGGAATACTCCCAGGTGAAAACTATAAGCGAAAAACTATAAGCGATATCCATCCGCTTGCGGATTATTTCTAATATATCATAAGAATTGCCAACAAGTTTTCTGGCCCCGTTGACAGGGAACACAACAGTTAAAGATAATTCAAAAAATATTTACAAATTTAGAAAAGAAAAATATCTTTGTTATTTAACATACCAACCTAGCTTAACGGGCTTACCCCTGCTCTGTCTTTGTTTGTTGAAACTAGCAGAGTAGTGTATGACCGGATTCGACCTTCCGAAAAACTTCCACCAAAATCCAGAGTAACTTGTACTGAGGACTAGACCCCGTGTCCTACCTCTGCGAGTTCGAGTCTTTGACTTGCAAATCCTCAAAAATAATCCTTTCCTCTCTACCGAAACACCGTCATCTGAGATGGCTGCCAAGAAGACCATTCTTGAGTTCTCAGCCCCGTCTAGCACACACGTCCCCACTGGACCTGGCACCAATGTGGGCAACGGAGGCAAAACAATGATTTTATGCTAACAAGGATGCAGTTTGAATTTGGGAGAAGTGCTCGAATGTCTTCCTCGCCAAGTATTTTCCGTTGGGCAAGATCAATGCCCTCAGGAACAAGATCTCTGGTTTTCAGCAAAACACCGACGAGTCCATTTCAGACGCTTGGGAGCGACTTTAGGAGTATATAGCTTGTCCCCACCATGTTGTTGAGACCCATGTGGTGGGTCCCCTTGTGTTGTGATGAATATATGTGACGGGTTTGATTTTGATGTGATTTTGAAGTGCTTTGAGTTGCATTTGTGAAGCGGACACGAGTTGAGTGTCTGACAGACGGTGTCCGATGCCGACTAGACACGTCAAGTAGTGATGGGTTATCCGGTGGGTGAGAAACCCTGTCAGGTTCTGGGTTATCCCGTGGAAAACCCTGGTTCGGTTCTGGGTTATCCGGTGTGTGAGAAACCCTGTTAGGTTTTAGGTTAACCCGTGGAAAACCCTGGTTCGATTCTTGGTTAGCCGGTGTGGTTAAAACCCTGGAGGTTACGGGTTAGCCTATGCGAGAAAACCCTGGTGCGGGCCCTGCGTGGCTCGGTATCGGATATTCCCGGGATGCCGGAATATTCGGGGAATATGCTTAGGGCGTAGGCTATATAAGGAGAGCGGGTGGAGGCTTGGGAAGAGACTCCACCACCATGTAGCCCTAGGTGAGAGAGGTGTGTGGGGGGAGAGTGGGGTCTCCCTTTGGTTTGTATGGTGGACAAAAATACCAGAATAAATACAAAAATATTTCTGCAAAATTCCTTATATTTTGCATCTATCGTTTGTGGGAAATTAGAGAGAAAAAGAGAGATTAGAAGAAATAGAAAAAGAAAAAAGCGAAGGGAGGAGTGGCCGGCTAGGGTTCCTCTCCCTAGCCGCCGGCCACCTCCATGAGAGGGAGAAGAGAGAGTGGCTGTGTGGGAGATCCATCGGGGGAGAGTTCCAGAGTGAGAGAGGATTGGAGAGACTAGTGAAGGGGGATGAGAGGAGGTTCCACCCTGCCGCTGCTATCTCCATGAGCAGAGAGAGGGAGTGGGACGGCGGCACTAGCTCCCTGCCGACCGGCGGCTCGTCGGCCACGGCGACCCTAGGCGGGGCTGGCCCTTGGCCAGGAGGCGGCATCACGGGGGCATGGATGCACAGCAGCGCGGCGACCTGTGGTGCTGGCTGTGGCCAAGCGGTAGCGCAAGCCACATGGCGGCCTGGCCGGCATGTCCACGACGGCCAGCACTAGGGCGTCGGAGCGGCGTCCTCCGTCCAGTGGCGAGGCCAAGCAGCAGAAGGCGGCCATGGAGGCGCGAGGCGCGCGGCGGCGCCGATGCGGTACCTAGAAGAAGGCGGTTCTTTGTTGTCGTTTCTATTCCTCGTACCCTTCGCATCTGTGATGTGATATTGTTTTTGGCATGAGCATGGCCTTGGAGCAGTAGCCAGTGCGTGGCCAAGACGTCGGGGTATGATCAAGAGTCGTTGGGGATGTGTGGCCATTATCACCCTCAGTGATGACCAATGCCGGTCCCTATCGAGAATGGTCCCAGAGGGCCTCCGCAGAGCGCTCACTCCTAGCGATCCAAGACTCGTACTCCACGCTATGGCCACACGTTGTGTTGGAACCATCCCTCAGATGGCAGCGCTCCCCGCTACGTGTGTTACTCCGCACTCCCTCTGGGTAAGCCCTGGCTAAACCCAGCAATAGGCATCTCGTGCCTTTCTCATCCCTCAGGATGTCCAACTAGGGCAACCCACCAGTCATCCTCTACTTCCACGGTCATCGACCGCATCACACTTGGACTATCCCGACCAGTCCGAGCCACACAGACCGAGATCCCACATAACCATACCCTAAACACAATCAACCCAACATGCATCTACCAGCCCTAACTGTAATATATCATGTCACATTGAATGAGAATAATGAATGACCGGTGAATATCGGTTCACCGTTCCATGGCGATTAGCCAGAAGATTTGTTATGTCTAAGCCAGTCTAAGCAAGTTTTTACCCATTAGGTAGGGTTAAAGTGGCAAGGAAATTCGTTCAGCTGCAACATCCTCACTTTCCTTACCCATTTTCTCACCCAAAGCCTCTCATTTACATGTGTGACCTGGCCCCAGTTGTCACCCACACAAAGCAGCCCTATTTAAGGCCATAACCAGCCATTTTCCTCTTCTCTACACCTTCATTTCCGCCCCTTCTTCCTGTTGCTCGAACTGAAAAGGACAGCAGCTGTTCCTCCACTCCTCCACTCTCGAATCCACTTAAAAACTTGGAGAGAGCTTTTTTTTTTGAGAAGGGACAATTCATTAACGGGGTAAAATACCCAACAAAGTACAGAGGGGTCCACCACAAAGAAGGTTACAATGAAGCACAAGAGGGGCCCAACTGGCCAAACTAATCCTCTGTCCCCCGCCGTGACGACCGCCATCGCCGGAGAGATAGACGAAGACATATCGGCAGACATGCTGGAAACGTCTCCACCCCCTGGAGCCTGGATGAAGTAGTGAGACCTCGGTGACCTCAGACAGCGCGATTGCTGCCTTTATCGACGGACTGTAGCTCGGGTAGGTCTCAACAAAGGCTGAAAGAAGCTGGCTGCACATACTGCCAGTCCCAGGGGAGACGAAGGCCGAATCTAGGCCCCGATGATGTCCCCACCTGAGTTTGTTAAGTCTAAGAGCTTGTTAAGATTTGTTAAGTCTAAGAGCTTGTGCATGTCAAGATCCAAGCTCTCCATCACCTGAGCTCCCCACATCTTCGAGGTCATTCACACATGAAGGATTTGGTGAGTTCCCTATCGTTTTCGTCCTCCTATTGCTCTGAACTTGCAGCAGTAAGAACTCATTCAGATTCTTCCTCTTGCTGCCATTTCTTGTATTCCCAAGCCTAGAGGAGTGTATTAGGAGCTTCCTCAACACCTGAAGGAGTCGAGGGATGTTAAGGGAAGCCACGAGAAGAAGGAGGAGGCAACAACAAGGACAGGACTCGTACAGCAGCAAACAGAAGAGGAGAAAATTGCAGCCCAGCTTCTTCCTCTCCGATCTGCTCATCCTTGTTGCATCCATCCATAAGAAAGGCATCCCTTGCTTGGTTCTTACCTTAGAACATACCTTTTCCATGTTTTGAATCATCTAAGCCTCATTCATAAGTTTATCTCTGAGCTAAACCGAGCCTAAGTACAGCAGTCCCAAACTTATTAGGTTCCAGCCCGTTCTCAGGAACAGCCACTCAGTAAATAATTTCTATAAAATCAACCATAGCTCGGATAGAAAAGTGTTCTACATGAAAGTTGTGCGCCAGGAAATTCTCTACAACTTTTATGTTGACACCAAACTCAGAAGAGTGGTTATTCTACCCCAAAATCTGTTCACACCGAGCAGCAGACCAGCTGACTGGTTTATCCCGAGTGATCTGTAGCACCCCAAATTCATATGGCCATATCTCCCTCATCCGAACTCGGATTTGGGTGATTCTTTTTGTAAAACCTGCATTAGCTCATGAACTTTCTAAATGTTGTGATGTTCCATCGTTTCTCTGTGTTTGGCATTTTGTTTGGATTTTATTTGATGTGCTTGTTACCGAAACGATAGGAGACGACGTTCCAGAGGAGCCCGGACTTGAGCAAGCTCTCCCTCTCGACGACCAACACCAAGGCACTTATTACTCCCCTCATTTGACTCAATCATGTTGAACTCTATTTACTTGCATTACTTTGATTATGTTCTATCAACGTTGCATGCTAGTTTCTAGATGACATTTGATGGGTAGAAGTAGTTATGTCCTACTAGTGGTCAGTTAATAATAGGTTGATACATCCCTTCCTTGATAGCCTAGTGGGTACTATTTATCTATGGTTGTGTCACGAATTCTTAGACTTGCTTAGAGTCCACGTGATTGAGAGCGATACTTGATTATGATATCTTGATGATGATTGGATGTGAGGATCTGGAGTTGTGCCGGAACGGGTGATAGGAGATGAAGGGAGGAGGGATCCCGGTCATGTAGCCCCGTTCGGGTGATTAAGCACCGAACATGGTGCCATCATTTCGAGCTACTATATGTACGATCACACGTGTATCATAGGGACACTTAGCCAACTTGATGTGCGTGCTTGTACCATTGGTGATCATTGGGGCTATTGTTGCTTATTCGCTTGTGTTTTGTGGGTGGGGACCGCCCAGGGGCCACTTCTTAGCCATGGGTCGCTTCCGTGGGGGTTCAGGGACGGCTGGATAAAAGGCTCTGAGTAACGTCCACAACAACGGTTAACTCCATTGAACCACAACACGACACGTGGAACATTGAGCTACAGTTACCAGGCGATCCAATGATCTGGCATGTACATCTAGGAGGCTTCGGCGTGGCTTGCTGTGTCGTGTGGGTAAAGTCATACACCTCTGCAGAGTTATGAACTGTTCGAACAGCCGCGTACTTTGGTTAGGGATGAATGCTCGTTAAATCAAGACACTTCGGTTAACACTTGGGATTCTGGGATGGGTATGATGTGGATTGGGCTATGTTTTTGAGCAATGGGTTGCTCGTGGTGATTGGTCGGATAGAGACCGGGGACGGATAGAGTCCCGATGATGTTATGGTCGGATAGAGACCTTGGGCGGATAAAGCCCCATGGATTGATCTTGATGGAATTGACAATGTTACACTTAATGATGCTACTGTTGGTTCACAAGTCTTTACATGTTTTCTTAAATACTATTTACAATCTATTTATGTTTACATCTTGCAAATGCTCTTTATGCTGAAATTGTCATGCTAACCCTTCATTTGATAACTATTATACATGAACAAGGCTATAAGTACCTTATATTGCTGAGTACCATCTGTACTCAACCGATGTGCTGATAATTGTTGCGGGTGATAGTGACCCTACGCTTGAGTACTACTATCAAGTGGGGAATGTTGACGCTAGCGGACACGATGCCGAGTTATTTCAATCATAGCAAGCATGCACTTTTATATTTCAATCAAAATTCTTTATCAAAACTGGATAGAAGAATGAGCTATAGTGTTAACTCGCCTTGAGGATCAGATGAGTGCACTTGACTAGCTTCCAGATATCCTTCCTCTGGAATCGAATCTTCTATAAGAGTAGAGATCCCGAATTATAAAATATCCTTAATGAATTGCGAATGCAAATGCAGGGCTAGGTGTTGATCGTCGGCAAAAATGCTAAGCTAGTGGTCTGAGGCTGATAAGGGAAAAATTACTAAAATACCCCTAAATACATTTCTTTTTGGAAAAAGGTGAAATTATCTCTATTTAGGTCTTCTTTAATATATTGAGAGCCTCTTCTATGGACTAAATCATATTTTCATAATTTTCCTAGGTTGTGGGGAGTTCCTAGTATTTTAAAATACTATATTTTATATTTTCTATATCGCCCTTTTATTTATATTTTAAATTAATAAATAAGGCCTTTAAATATCCAATTTAATTTGTTTATAGAAAATCCTATTAGTTAGTGGCAAGATTATATTTTTACTATGATGTATAATAAATCTAGTATTTTCTGTAATTGTTTTGGGAATTTTTGAGCTAATTTGCTATTTTAACTAGTAAATACTAAAGCAATCGGATTATTAATTTTATATAGAAATATATTAATGAAATATGCAAAGTTATATTTTTACTGGGCTCTATACAATATCTAGTGTTTTACACAATTTTATCATAATTTTTGGAAGCCTTCTTCTATTTTTAATAAACAGAAACTCTTTTATCAAATTGTAAAATCAAATATAACTCGTCGCTGACGTCAGCACGTCTTCTACCTCTGTCCAGTGCGCAGCCCGTGGAAAGAATCGGCGATTGCCGGAGCTAAGGTCCACCGTTTTGGATGTTCTTGGGCTCTACGGAATCGTCTCGACGGCGCCGTTCTAATGGTACCAAATACAGGGTCAGCGGCGGTCGAATGCGGCGGCGCGACGAGCTACAGCGGCGGCGATCCTTCGGATGCATGGCGGCGGCGCTACGATAAGGCTACGGCCAAATTGGATGGCGGACGAGCACCAGGGAGCGGAGTGGATGCTTACCGTGGCCTTGGAACGGACGGAACGGCTCTGGTTTGACCGGCCGGCGTGCGACCCCGGAACGGCCCAAGCAGAGCAACCACGGCGAGACAACTCCGGCGATCCTCTAGCCAAATTGGTTGAGGGGAATCAACCTTAAGACGGCAAGGAAGCTATGGCTGGGTGGAATTGGACAGAACCGTACCGTAGTTGGAGAAATCGGTGGAGACGGCTTCGGCACGGCCCGATTCCGGCGAGAGATTCCCGGCGACGCGGTGGCTCCGGCGGCTCGTGCGTCGAGCAGTGGGTTCAGAGCGGCTTCACAAGTGGGATGGATCGAACGAGCATGCTCGGGAGCTGCTCAACCGAAGGAAACGGAGAGAAGGTGGCGGCTAGGGTTTTTATACCGGGTTGGAAGCGGTGGAGATGGGACACGGCGAGGCCAGCACGACGAGGGTTTAAGCGGCGGTGCGTACGTGTAGGAGACAGCATGCTCCCCCATAGCTCGGCTGCAGGGGCCCCCTCGATGAGGTGGAGCACCGGGACAAAGCGGTGCCGGCTACGGGCAGGAGATAAGAGAGAGCCACCGTGAGCAGAGAGAGGGATGAGCTGGTGAGCTGGGCCGGGATTTGGCCCAAATTCGGCCCA